>JAQGAP010000046.1:0-94091 GCA_034697805.1 Orchesella bifasciata
TCAAGCAGTGCACCATGATGTCACCGTATTATTTTTACTAGTTGCAAGAAATTTAATTAACTGAAGTTCAACTAAAGACATATTCAAAAAAGGCAAGTAATTTTTTAAAAAATATCCATTTCTTCGAACACTTAAATAGAAAATTGAAGAAAGTAGTGGGCGCATCTCCCCAACAAAATTATTGCAGTCAAATAGATGCAAGTATAAGCATAGACAGTATGAAAAGTTCGTCCGTAAAGCTACCATGTTCCTTCTGTATGCATCCCTGAGTGCTTGATCAATGTGGAAACGGAGAAAGCCCTGGTGGAATTTGATTGGCTGATATAGCGCATAATAAAAGGAAAAGAAATGAGGATGCTACTAATTCAATTTCAATACCCCAAAAACCTATCCTGTATCTGGAATGATAGGTTTGTCATTGAACTAGGATCGGTAGAGCAAAATGTTATAGTTTATGTTAACAGAAAGTGCTAAAACACCAACTGGTGCAGTTTTTGTTCGCAAATATTCATCTAAATGGTAGTTCATGCATAAATAATTCTGTTTATGCGTATGGAAATCAACTTCTACCGTGTTTACATTTTATATCTGTTCATAAAATAGTTGTCTTTCATTAAAATCAACGGTACAGGGAACAACGTACGCAATAGACGAACCGTATTATGCAGAACCATTACTGATTCTCTATTCGGAATAACTACCATTACAGCAATTTAGTTTTTTAATTTAGTTTACTAGAAAGTATAGATGTAAGGTGTAGAAGAACCTCATTATAAGTCAGTTGAAGAGAGATATATGAAATCACTGTACACAAGAAACAATTTTGCTGAACGTGGTGAAAGTTGGTGAAAGCTATTATGCGCTTGAATCGTTAAAAATATTCTTGCAAATTATAAATGTTCATTATGCTTTTAACTATAATTTGAAGTGGTCATGACTCGAAGCCTTTAAACTGTACAGATTTTCCATTTCTCTCTTAATTATGCATAATTGCCATATCACAAAACTATTCTTATTGCTCCAATCACTTTCTTTAAACTAGCTCAATTATGAAGCTAAGTTCCTACAAAACGTATTTTCCAATAATGTACTACATTTTTTCTGGACTCTAAAGCATATCCGATTTACTAGCAATATGAATATGATTTATAGTCTTATCCTCAATGTCTTTGTCAATCATGAAGAAACCGAAAATTACTTACGAGTGATATTTTCAACCGATAGTAATAGAGTATCGATCAGTAATTTTGACCTTGTTAATCGTTTTTTCAATTGTTCTTACATGTTTTCAATAAATACTTCGTACTTTTAATAATGTTTCATTCAACAAGCACGAGCTTGCTAGTTTTCTCACATTTCCCCAATTTCCAAACCTGACACCAATGTAGTACATGGCTGCCAACCATGATGAAGTTATTGAGTGCGTTCCAGATTCTGTAGCTGTTTATGGAAGTATCACTCAAACATGTTGTTCTGCATGAGATTATCGGGAATACAACCTTACCTTTTCTTTCTTCTTTGTTTTTCCTTATCAATCTTCGTTTTCAGATCCTTCAGTCTAAGAGTTTTCACAACTCTCCACATCTTCCCTTTCTTTCACTTTGCAACTCAAGTTTGAGTCAATTTGAAGAATAAAATTTGGGTCGGATTAGGAACTGCTAAGAAATTCCCATGTGCACTGTATAAATATTTATTAAATTTTCAAAAAACGAAGTGAAACGAACGAAGGATTTGTTTTTTGTCTGCATCATGATGCTAGACACCAGACCAAATACAAAGGAGCACCACACCAAAAAAAATTCCGTCCTCACAGCTAAGCGCAGTACTAGCGAATGTGTCAATTACTGTTTCGAATGCCCAGTAAAAGGCATGAGCAATTATCCAGTGTCATCACTCACAGGAATTCCATGACTGTTCTGCTATCACTGATATTCGTAGAGGTGTCTGTCAAAAATTCTAACTAGTGCATTCAGAGTAAAAGGGTTTTCTCATGCAAAATCCTCTAACTGGATAATATGCAAGATAGGATCTTGATGGTTTGCCTGCAAGTAGAAGCCTCCAACTGCATAGATTTTGAGTTGCATATTCCTCATGCATTTATTCAGCACGCCGTCCCTTTTTCTTTTTGTTTGTTGACTTGATAATGGGCATAAATCTTGGGAGTTTTATACTCAAATGGAATTTATATAGGAGTACATAATGATAGAGGTTCGGTTTTAGGAAAAACATTGGATAAAAACGCTGTACACACCATCAACCTTTATTGTATTTTTCTAACTTTGATTAGGGCTCGCTATTCGAGCAGCGTCATGTACTTTCGTGATGATGCTCACTTGAACGAAAGTTTTGTTGACATGGTTGAACACTAATTCTTTTTGCTGGGAAGTATGTAATGTGGAATACATTTTGGGAAAAGCGTGGGTAAGCACATTTGCACCTATTTGTGAAATACGGATAGTAGTAGGAATGTGAGACCTTTCATGACCATCTGCCATTGTACATGTTGGCGGATGTTTGAGTGACAGTTTTCAATAAAAACATACTATACCCTTTTTCTGCTATGAGCAAACTTGGGACATCGCAGACCCAGGCTGAAATGATGTGGCGCTGTCCGACCGGATAAAAAAGTTTTTCTCTGGAAGAAAGGAAAATGATACTAATTTGAGAAAATACTCGAGACTGTCGACATGCATTTGTCTTTTCTCAGCCTTCGATTAGCTTCCAGCTACGTGCTTCCAACTCCACATAGACATACCTATAGAATATCTGAAAATGTATGGATAATAGTAAAAATTATTGAGCCGACACATAATTGTAGCACTCATTTTGCTATTATTTTGCGTGTGAAGGTCTACTTACTCCATTTAGTTTTTTTCCGTTTGCTCTTATTTACTACAAGTCTTTATCTTTTCCCACTTACTTGTGTTGTGTCCCTAATTTGAGCATTCCTCATAAAATTTTATTTTATCGCGTACCTAGCAACTAAATCTTCAGCTTTGAATCCTATACATATACATGAAGGATTTCTACACAAGTTGATCGCTAGACTTACGATTAGAAGACATGACAGTTCAATATCATCATTATGTTTCTCTATGTTTCATGAAAGCTAACTCAGTTATATCATGTGTATATCCGGTAGACAATTTAAAGCTTTCGATTTGCTGCTAAAATACTTACAGTAAGCAGTAAGTAAGTACTTATCGGATCGCACTGCATAGTTTTATATGCTTGTTAGAATGACAGCGTTGCTACACGCTATTGATATGCTCAACATTCATATCCCTTTGAAGTCTTTGTATGAGGTTCATTCATTCTAAAATTTAATGTTAATTTAATGTTGCCAACTTTACAAATTATTGATGATTAGGAACTTGTGAAGGAGGGATTATTCTTCTCTTGGTAGTAAATGGACTTCGAACTTATAAAACGTATTCAGTCTGTGTAAAACACGCCTGCAATTTATTGCTCGTATTGTATGTCGTAAGAGGAACAAGAAACCGAAAGTGATATGATGACGCATCGTTTCCTGTCCTATTTACCATGTAATATTAACCTGCCAGCGGTTTGTCCAAAGCAAAAGTAATGTAATGTGAGTATTTCCAAATGCCGAGTATGATTGAATGAAATATTGAACACATGGATTTGATTGATGCATCAATAATTCCCTTTCTAAACACCACTTAAAAGGAAGCTAGGACTGCTGTACCTCAGCCAACCTGATGCCTATTCCAGTTCCAAAGTCCCCTGATATACTCATTCACAGTTTCCCTTTCTCTACTTTGTTTGATAGCGGGATCTTCGAGACATTTTCAGCTGTAAGTGGCTAGTGTACAGTGGATGTATGACAAAGAATGTGGAATGCAAACATAAACACAAACAAGTCTGAAAACAGTGATGACTGATAGTGGTCCTAGTTCCAGAAGGTTTCCAAGTGTTCAGTATTTTAGCCTTCGAACCATAACGGAGATTTAAATATTGATGTTGTAATAAATAAGCTGCGGGATACAACTTTAGAGGAGGAAGTGAATCCGATCATTTTTGTTCTGTGAAATAACATAAAATTGGTAGGTACATCATTCTTTAAAAATTACTCATACAACCCCTAGTAGTTTTGGTTTTTGGCTTGGCGTATATATAGTGATTTGAGACACTAATTTAGTTGCAGTATTTGTAATATACCGTGCTTTGTTCTAAAATACCTGCTTGCATTCAGACAACTAAACATTATTTTTGTGTTTTGGTAAACCCGGTGTGTGCTTTCTTCAACTGGCTGCCGTCTGCGTAATCTTATCGGTTTCCCTTATCAAACTCAAACAAGCACAACACAAACCACTTTTGAAGTTATGGTGTTTATTTACTTACCTTGTTGCAACATCAGTCAGTAGGCCAGGTTGTTCATTGCGTTATCTCGGTTTTCGACTTGTTGACTATTTGCATTCCAGTGAGCATGCATGCAGGTATTTTAAATAACAAGTTGGAAATGTAGTACTTTCATGGTATAAATGAGGAATTAAATCAAAACCACACTTCTCTTCTGATGTTTATGTAGTATATTGTTAACCTTCATATTGCTTGGTGACTAGTTAAAACCTTTGTAGCGGTAGCGTAGAATGTTTTTTAATTCAGTTCCACAAACACGATTACTAGAAAAGTTTTATTTTGCATGTGTGGATAACTTAAGTAATGCATTTTATGACATCTTCGGATCCTGAGTTGATGTGTTAAATGTTTAAGTTAGGTTATGACGTAGCAGGTAGTGATTTTGTGTAAATGAGCTATTTATGTTGTATTCATGTAATGCATAAATGTGTATGTAAAATGCGTGAAGTTTTCTCAAATTTCAATTTTTTCTTTATTTGGAATTGCAGGAACTGTTACGTTACGAAGGACACTATTTGGATATGGTTTTAGTCTCAAAGGCTTCCATTCTCACTATTTATGGACTGTCTTAGCATCATCAATAAAAATATTTGTGTACTACAAGTTGTCACAAGTCAGGCAGTGTTTTCTCAAATATCTCAATAAGTCAATTCGCACGCTATCCTCAAGTCGATGGATGAACGGCAGAATCGAACATGTGTGGATGCAGTACACCGCCGCATTTTAGAAATGCGAAAGCCAAAAAAGGAAAAAAATGGGAGTGGGGCTTCCAACTCAAGATCCTTTGGACGAGTTGACGACAAGAGGTCCGAGTCTAGCCGTCCTGATCACAATCAAAATGTTCCAAAATCATCTAGTTCAAATTCTGGAAAGTTTTCCACCTGTCCGCCCAGTGGCAGAATGTGCCGAACGATCTGAAGTTGAAGATGGAGCAAAGATAATACATTTTAGTAACCAAACCAGTAGTTGATATTGATACATGGATTTTAAAACGTAAAACATAGTAAGACAACATAGTTTTATATAAAATGTAATAATAATGCTCATTGTCCAACAAATTTTAACGAAATGTCAATGCAATTTTTGTAATTTTTATATAATATATGCTAGTTTTCAAAGATCTGAAACCACGACGCAGTTTTTATCAGAAAAGAAATATCTATCGTAATATTAACGTTTAGGAAAAGCCAACCTTAATATTTATGTATGGACGCCGGTTGCAAACTAGAATAGTAGATTTTGTTTGTACAGCGCGTCTATATTGCCATTTTTTGTAGTATTTGCAAAGCGCTCGAAATAAATACTTAACTAATGCTTTAAGAAATAAGTAACTTTTTTAATGTGTTAAGTTTTTTAAATGGTTTATAACAATTGTGAGTTGTGTCACAGTCACATTCTGACAAGAATTGCACACGTGCAGTTTATTGCATCATTGACTCTCCGTACCAAATAAGTTGAAAGCTTGTACATCAAAATGCTAAGTGAAATGTCTCGTTCATGACACAACAATGCAATCAAATATTCTTGGTGCATATTTGTACACTAGTTGTTAAAGCTTCATCCATTCAGAATCCAAAAACTACGAGTTAATTTATTGAAAGCAAACTAAAGATTCAAAATACATACGTTTGTGACATCCCAGTTCATACAAATATCATTGCAGATGTGATAACGGTAACAATTTGAGACATTACTGCAGCTACTCTAACCTAGATGAATCGATACAAGTAAGTTGAAGCGCTTGAGTAACATTACCTAATCAGTTAGTTGTGATTGTTGAAAGCGAATTCATTACCCCCAGTTTTTATCGTCATCTAATACTTCTAAAGGCCTTGAATTCTTTGGCTGTCAAAATTGGCTTGTACTTAATATTTTCCAACACGGAATCGTTTCAAAGGCAAGGTCGTGTTTATGCTTTTCGCTGTTCAGCCACACTGAATATTACATTTTAACATACAATAGACTAGCTAACTTAATAGGCCTGTAAATTTTGGAATGAATAATTTGACCTGAGGATGACTAATACAAAGTACGCCTATTCACAGGAATTTCTTCGATGTTTTATGTTCATTTTTGTAAATGCCAAGTAGGTATTTGTTAAAGTGTGCTGGACAACTGTTATAAAACAATGTGACACCTCTCCGCTGAGCTACATAGTTGGCATACGTTCTATTAGTTTCACAAACTTGAGTCTCCCGTGGGTGCTGGAACATGCTAGTTCTAATTAAAGGGAGACTGGAAATGGGTTTGAACTTTATGCGGTTGTTTTTTGGCTACGGTTTCGTATGTGAAGTAGAACACAGTAAAATACTTTGGAATCAGAGATCTATTACAGGGTCGCCCGTACCCTTTCCTGCGGCTTTTAGCTTTGCCTCCATCTTGGATATCATTTGTTGCATTCGCTTGATCTGTAAAATTGAAAACAATTATAATTGTAGGTTGGGCTACTCTCTGATTAAATGAGTGAATTAAAAGCAGTCATTACTTCCGCCTCCTTCTGCTGTAGAAGGTCTTGGGGAGAATCCGAGGAAGAATCCCGTTTTAATTTGCTTCGCTCCCTGCTCGCATTCTGGGACAGGGAAATCGTTTTCGCTCTAAAGTTTTCATAGTGGAGATCCTGCGTCGTCTCTTTGAGATCATGCATGTGAGACTGTATCAGCATGGTGCGAAGCTTCCCAAAATCACTGTGACTTGGATTTTCCACTGAAAACAGTGTAACACGTGTCATCATCAATCGATCATGTACAGTAACATAAAACATATGCGGGGAGGTAGCAGCAGTGAATATTTCATGCTGTGGAAACGTTGCGTGTAATAAAATGCTAAATGTTCACCTTCAACTATTCCCCAAGGATACACTCGTCCTCTCAACTTTTTCCCAGCTACTTCAATAAATGTGTCACTGGATGCTACCGCAAATGGAATTGCGGCCTTCAATTCCCTATCCTGTTTTTTAAACTCTTCATCCTCCTCTTCATCGCATTCTGGAAACTGGTAAATCTGGAAAAATATACAAAACACAGACGGGTCCATTTGAAAAACTTTTAATAAAGATACACCTTTCATCACTCAACATGCATCTTTCATACGAAAGAAAGTATATGGCTGGTATGATTTACTACAGCCACATTTCACATGTGTGTCTTTTCACCTGAATTTGATGAGCTCGTAAATCCTCCAGAATTTGATCCTTTAATTTACGAACCTCGCTGGGTGTCAGTGTGTCAGCCTTGGCTATGATGGGAATGACGTTGACCCGTGTTTGAAGACACTTTAAAGCTTCTATGTCTAGTGGCCTTAGTCTGGAAAAAAACAAACCGGAATCGAGACATCAGCGTTTTATCTTCAAACTTTATCTTTTCAGTAGATATTACATATTATATACGAACAGAAAATTGACCAGAGAACGTGTGTCAAAGGCAAACATCTTACCCATGGCCATAAGGAGGAACAAAGTAGAGACAACAGTGAACACGGGTATCCTGAATGTGTCGTCGATTAAGACCACTTTCCGCGAGAAAATAGTGCTGAAACTGCTCATCAATATAATCGGTACATGCTCTCCAGCTGTCTTCGCAGTTAATTGCGTCCCCAAATCCTGCGGAAAACGCGCATAGTAACATTATTTCGGTATATAAAGCTCTGAATGTTGATATATGCTCTAATATGTATCAACATTCAGAGCTTAGCTTCAACATCCTACATAGCTTGTGTTTTACAGGAGTCAAGATTTCGGGAAAAAAGATTTTATGAATTTAATATTTCATGATACGCCAACCCGTAACAGGAATATGCATTTAGGTATCATATATGTACAACAAGATGCAGCCACATAAATCCGACTGATCATCATCATATCATTCATAATGCAAGCTGAGCATAGAGAGAAAGTAACATAACCTTATCATTACGTAAATGAGTACTTACCTGGAGTATCGATCACAGTGAGCCTTAGCTTCACTCCACGCTCCTCTATTTCTATCGTGTGCTTCTGAATGCTTGTGGTTCTTTTGAGTTTGTCTGCAACATATAAGAAAAAGGAGAGAGCTAAAAAGTAAAAGTAGGTTCCTACCCACCACCTTTTCATTCATGACTCGCAGTTACGACAAGGCCAAGCCAGACCAGGTATGTCCAATACTTTTCAAGGCATGAGTAAACTTGGGGCGGAAAGTTGGGAAAATTCCATATTCATTATGTACACACACACACACACCGTAACTTTGGAAATGATTAAAAATAAATACAATATACACAATATCATTCTATGCTCTATGTGTGACTGTGAGATGCATATAAATCAACATGGATTGGAGAACAAATTTCACAAAAGTTTGAACTTTTACAAAAGCAAAGCAAAGAGAGTGACTTTGAGTTTAAAGCCAGCTCAACTCAAACTTAAAACTAGAACAACAAGCCTAAACTCACCAGACACCGGTGGAACTTTTCTATCTTGGTAAAAATCCGCCAGAAAGAGGCTATTTATTAAAGTTGACTTCCCAAGTCCTGACTCTCCAACTGCCATTAGAGTGAAATCAAACCCTTTCTTCACGGATTTCCTGTGAACTTGTTCCGGAAGTGTGGCAAATCCGATCAGGCGCTCGTTCTTGAAAATGTGAAGCAACATATATATACATATTATTTTGGGTCAAGTCAACGTGACAAGTGAACAAAGATTAAGAGATATTGGCACAGAATGTGTATATATAAAATTTGGGGCTTCTTGATACTCATTTTTCTTACCTCTTTTCCTGTACGGGGTAAAGTTTTAGCACGATACGCTTCAGAAAATTTGAACTCAGCCGGAGGACACGAGAGGCAAAAAACATCGGGAATAGACTCAATTAAGTTTTGTGTGCTTTTACTAATTGATCCAATGATATTTCCACCTCCTGAGCCATGAGCTTGGGACTGTTGTTGATTAACGCGTAATCCTACAGGCTGCATATAATACTGATGATGTGTGCCATGAGTCTGTGGGCCCGTGGGCCTCTCATACGCTAAGCTACTTGCGGGAACCCCACTTTTCGGAGGCACAGTTATGACCTCAGACTGAGGCTGTTGTTGCAACTGCGATGACCTCTGACTATAAGAAGCATACGGCCCTGACCCTAAACTCGAATACGACGACGGTTTAGATGCTGGGTTAGCTGATTGTGTTGGCAAAACAGGTGTGTATCGTAATGGCTTATTAGGCATAATACTGCTAGCACCAGTGTTACCACTAACAGCACCAATACTGGAACTCCCACTTCCACCTCCTATATTAAGGGTAGTTGGTCTATCAACATTCCCTTGTGCTGTCGGCTTCCCGACGTTCTTTGAGTAATATTGCGAGTACATGCCTTCTTGCTTTCCTTCTCTATACTTACTTACTTTTGCTCCAATTTTCCTTTATCACGAATAACAAATCTGATACGTATTTTTTTTTGGGTCCGCAGAGAAAGGCACAAAATATTTATTTCCTCTCAACAGTCAGTCCACGCTTCCCTGAGATGAATGCGTATGTCATGACTGCTGAAACAAGACTGAGTGGAGTTGAGAATGAAATCTTTCTTGGAGACTTACAAGATGCAAAAACTACATGGTCGTTGCCGCCTGCCACACAATCATCACAATGCCGTCTTTCTTTGTGTAAAACAGCTAGTGGTTTGCTAACGCTGGGGCTGAAGCTGAATGCTCAATTTGAAACAATAATAATGGTGTAGGTATGCTCTAATACCGTTTTAAATGCGTGTGCCTCCAGTCTACCGCATTATTAGTGAGCAGATTACATTGCATAATGTAATACACATAATAAGATTCTTTATGAACTACCTGCATGCTGGTGGCTTTGCAGGCATTTAACAAAAAAAACTGAATAAATGTCAAGCACTGACATTTGATATCATTGGCGATAGAACTCGTTGGTTTTGGAGTATGCACTGGGATCCCATGCCAGGCCACATGCCCAACTCTCTGCTCTCTTTGGGTGGATTGGATGTGGATGAAATGATGGAATGGAAGGGAATTTTAGTGGTAAAAAGTTATGGTATCCATCATCATCACAGATTAGTCTTTGAGCCTGTGTATACAACGCAGTAAATGATTTTATGCTAATATTTTGGTTACACTTATTACCAATAACACCAGCTAGTCTAAACAAACGCTGCTACTAATCCACTGTTTTCTCACAGTGGATGGGTGTTACTCATAATATATTAGGAGATATTTTCAAACTGTTCTGCAAACAAATGTATCGTTGAAATTTCTCTGCTGATCAATTTAATTTTATGAGGATACGAATGTATACACTTTTTTAGTGCAGTGTAAGAATCTGTGTTCTTGGTTAGTACTCACGAAATGGTGAGAGAAGAGTTTTTGCAGCCCTTTTGCGTTCATACAAAAGACTGACTGAGAAGAAATGTTTTGTTATGCTCCCAGATAATTTACATATTGCCTAAATGGTGAGTAAAATGATATTTCACTTGCTTTGAACAAAGTGCAATAATAACAGAGAAACTTTGGTCGACGGAGCTCAAGCCGTTCCTCTAATTGACTTTAACCAAACTTGTACCGTTTATCCCTCTCTGTTTGGCACGTAGATTATTGCATCGTTTCGTTGCATCCCACCCAATGTGCGCCCTAACCTCGAATGGCCATAAATGTGATACCAAAGTTCGCATATAAATTCTTTCTCAGATTTGTCGACCACAATATTATTGATTCATAATCATCTAAGCTGCACGTTACGAACAACTAAAAACAGAAAAACTTGGCTCCCTGTAAATTGAATGTTTAGAAAATGAATTTAAATTGCGATTTAAAAGGCGATACTTGCCTTTTGGAGGCACTCTTGTTTAGACACTATATTACGTTTGCCTGGCACTTTTTTAATGATTATGTATGCATGCCTTTGTTTAATCCCTACCCAAACAAGCATTAGCATACTGATCGTGAGTTTTAGACAAAAAGTCATGTCATAAGTCAACTTCATCAGCTTTCTTCCTATCGTTTTGTTATTGAGATATAAAAAAATGCTCAGTCACACAAACAACCATGAGATTCGTACACCATTAACACTGTTATTTTAGTGGTGCATTGTGTGCCTTCGCTTTGTTGCGTTTATCAGTCTTAAGATAAATTAATCCATTCACATGGACGCTAAGTGTGATACCAGCCCAGTTCCTAATTTGGTACATAGCAAAAACGCATCAGAGAGTTGAATCACTTTGTATGAATCAGTCATATTATACATGTTTTAAATATATGCATAAAAAAGCAATATGTTTCGGGCTGCGTTGCACCTTGCAACAACTGACGTGGTAGCGATATAAATGAAAGAAAGCAAAACTGGTTGGAAGATGGGTTGGGATGGTTGCTCACTCAATTATAAACGACTGAGCACCGTAACCTTTATCTTTTCTCGTTGTCTTCATTCAACTATTACTCATATTTTGTCAAATTTAGTATAAAAACATCCTGCCAGTGGTATCTTTTCAGCATAATATCCTAATTTGCTCGTTTTACCAAGAAAATGATGAAACAAAACTTGCTCGCATTGAACAAAGTACAAATTGCAAGAATTATACCAACACCGAAGTGAAAACGTCGGGCGCGTCCCAAGGCTCATTCTGACTTTATTTTTTAAGTCTATTCTGCACAATAAACCGATTTATTAATAGTAAATCTTACCGTTAGTTGACATTGTTGCCGTCATTTCGAAGCCGGTATCCTGAGGTAGTGTATCCTGAGTTTAGGTTAAAATTGTAATACTTTTCCAAAATACTATGGAATACTCTGGACGAGACAAATCCTACTAAATACTGTCTAGCTATCAGAATATCTGTTACATTTTAAACTTGAAGGCAACTTGAAGTTTTCCAAGTAAGAAGCACTATGAGAAGACCGCAAAACAGTTATGTAGTATTGCACAAGTCACCAGCTAATGTTGGTATCATGGAGTGAGTGCGGAAGCAATTTCAGGATGCTGATGCGAACCGCATTTAGCTAATTGTTGAAATCACTTTCATAAAAACTTTATACTTCTGAAATGTTTATTGCTTGGCAGTAGTTTGCGTATACGCATCAAATCACTATGAGGTTACTTACGAGGCACGATAGTTAAACAAATTTAAGCTTGAAGCTGAAGTCGTTTTCAACTCCGTATTTATAACTTTGAGGCTCCTTGTTTTAGAATGGAATGATTTGTTGGCAGTAAAATAAAAGTGAAAGACTTGCGTCTGCTGTGACACCATCCGATGTGTAGTTGACACTGGCCGCTGAAATAAAAATGAATTACAAAACGTTCATACGCATACCCAGCAAAACATGGCACGACTTGTCTTGTAACTAGTGTTCAAGCACGCACAATACATATTTGTATACCCTTTTGAACCTAATTTCTATCTAGTAAGAACCAGGCCAACCGTTCTTTCAATAGGAATATAACATTGAAATACGTAATGGCAAATGGTTGGCAAGTTTTATTCCAATGTCAACGCAGTTTTTATTTTTATGTAATCTGATACTCGAGTAGTTTGTATACACATTTTGTCATGCACGAAGGAAGTACTCGTTGCTGGTTATGATCATCATGACTATCAAAAGATGTATGTGGTGGGTTTTACTAGCTATGTTTTATATGATATCGAATGTGGTTATTAAAAACGAATGCTTACAGATTTGTGCAGAGCTGAGAGTACGCCCTTTGTGAAATATGGCTTGGCCAGCTCAGAAACTCGAGTGAGCAGTGGACAATAGTCACCTTAATCAAATTGTAAATGAATGTACAAAGGAAATACTATTAGTAGAAGAAGCAGAATATTATTGGTATTGCTTTTCTTTCAAGAGTTGCTAAAATAGATTAATGTTAGAGTGTGTGTAATAAAAAAAAGCACGTTATACGATCTATACTCTTCTTCCGCAGAGCTAGTTTGCTTTTCCAGTCGAGTCATATTCTCGTAGTCATAATAAAAACAGAAACATGCTCTTTTATCGATCCGTTATGGTTTGGTTTGACTCACGTTCGCTCCTCTCCTCCGGTCCGTCATCATGAAATGAGCCTTGCTCAGCCGACGGTGTGCAAGTTTATTCAATAGCTGGAGAACGGAGGTACAAAGTTTTTCTGTGAATTATGCTTCTTCATGGTGGACATGGATGAATGAGTTTTTCGGAAAGGGGTTTGTATTGTTGTACATTGCAAATGCAAACAACATTGTTACTGCTTCTGGATGGTAGTTGGGATACAGCCGCGTGCCGTACCCGTTCCAGTGAGTGAAGGGAAATAGGCAGTGAAACGACATTTAAATGGTGAATGGTTTTATTACAGATATTTTGTATGGGGTTGCTTGTAAATGTTGCGGAGTGGGAGCGGAATGATGGGCATTTCTCGGTGTAAATCATAAACTTACCTTTTACAGGCTGGTTTGCTCCCATGCATTCGGCGATCATATTATTATGGATGCTCTTCAATCCCAATCACATCCAAAAGTTGCTGCATATAAGTGATATACATATTATGCAGTAATACATGATGCATTATGCACAGGAACGTTTATGCTAAAACTTACAACCACTTAATTGTTAAATGGTAATGGTGAAAGTATACAATGAGTAACAAGCTTAATGTTGATTTTTACATGGTTAAGTGAGTGAAAGCGCTTAACTTTACAAATCAAATTACCTATTAATTTGCAAACCTTTTTTCTTTGAAAACAAATGACTAAGATCAAATAGAAGCCGTTCTCCGTAACAATAACCTCATCCACTAAATGTTCATACGACAGGCGAAAAAAGATTACTCCACTTCCCATATCTAATAAAACTAAACAAATAGTTCTAATTTATAACTTTCATAACGGGATTATAAGGAAGATTTCAATCCAACCAGAGTTTGTTATCCACATCATATAGCTGTTTTATAGCAAACAGGGCAATATGCAACAACATATTCCGAATCAACTCAGTTGTTCTCAACAGTTTAGGAAGCTCACGTCAAGCATTCTCCAAGGAATAACAAGTAAATATTTAAGAGGACTTCATTACAAAACCTACTTACTCCATTTGCTTTTAGGACTTCTTGGTTAAGTTTTCAATTCGATAAGGAAGTGTGTTTGGACATTTTCTGGTGGGTAGTCAATGATCCCACTTACAGGACACTGTTCAGTATTACCTGGCGAGGTGATATCAACTAGTACTTTATGCTTCAATTTTGAAACATGGATAAGTTTATTATGCGAGATTAAGGTTGATGAATGATAATTAGGCCACTCATAAATAATCATCCCAATTACTAGCAAAACCATTTGGGTGCACGAGTACAGAGTGAATGGTTAAAAAAAGGTAAAACGTGAAATAGAAAGAAGCACACACCTGTCAATTACTTACTTTTAATTACGAACTACGAACTACCAAATAATAAAAATTAATTAATATCGGATTTTTGCCTGAGTATGCTGTAATGCGTGTAAAAATTCTTGCAGGTACGAAATTCTGCCGCATTTGTTGTCATATATGTCATGCTGCTCAATTATATCATTCACACTTATCAGGAATTATGCACTAATTGCGTTAATGTGTAAAATTTAATTGTCTTGAACTATCCATTGTTTTGTAGGTTTTAAGAGCAATATAAATTTTCCAACAATTCCTATTACTACAATAAATACAAGCTCCACAACAGTAAATGTAAGATTCACTATTTAATTCACCATGACTTTAACTGTTTCACACTATATACACATACTTTCATACGCCTTCATTAATACGTCTAAGTTACAGATAAATACATAAAAATTTTACGAAGATATTAAACTGTAAGGTTAGCAATGAATAGTAAAACTAGACGTCCCAACTATCCGTCGCGCGTAACTTGTCGAATTTGGCTTCCAATCTAACACTAGGCCGGACTCTAACTGCTGCTTTATATAAGTTCATGCGAGCTAGAAAGTCGTCACGCTTATTGAAGGGCTGTGTATGACCTTTCTCTTGATCCTAAAAATTCAAACACGAAAATCACAAATTAATTTCCAACAAATTGAATCAACGACACCATTATTTATACTCATCACCTTAACTTGAACGCTCGACTAAAAATTCAAAAGCACCAGTAATTTAATTAGGATAACATACCACTGATAAATAAGGATGACGGAGAAAGAGCATATTCTTTTCCTCAACCTGTAACCTCTTCACCATCCGGTCAATGTTGTCGGGATAAACATGATGAGCAAGTCGATGTTTCCTGTGACAACAAAAGTTAAAAATTACAACCAAATCCTTGATTACCAGGTAAATACTGAAAAAATTAAGTGTTGTTAGCTAAAATCAACCAACTTACCCTGCCCAAATGTAACCATTTGGCATCTTTCTCTTCAGGAGTGCCAATGTTAGCCTCATTTTGAAAAATCTTTATGACTCTTTGAGAAACGAGTTGCGCCTTCCAAAAATTACTATTTCGATTCGAATCGAGATCTCCAAGTTTCAAAACAAATCAAACAAACACTCTCTGCTATTTTGTTAGTGAGCAGAGGTAGACTGTGTTGCTGTAAATGAAGCTGATCAGCCGGTTTGAAGTAAAACTTTAGTACTAAAATTTGGGGGCATCGTGAGAAACAGATTAGCTTGCTTGAGTCTCATTTCATTCTGATAGCGTGCAAATGAATGAACAAAGACCACAAAATGAATGGCATGATGAGCACTTGGATAATTCTGTATGATAATAATCAGGATTTTGAAATGATTGAAGATGCTGACGCAAGTTTTAGTTTTCCAACAGGATATCAAAACATATTTTCTCGTTTATTGTTATCATAACTATTCTTCACTTAAACTACGTATGTACAGCTTACAACAATCAACTAGAAAACTAGAGACGCAGTGCCCCTCTTCAATCATCATGTACACCAAAAACTACTTTAAATGGTAATTGAAATTTAAACATATTTAATGGTTAAATTTTATTCCATGCATGCACTTACATTTATTTGTACATGTAAGACAACAGGGTTATCAAATTCACAGTGTTCCGTGCAATCTTGTATTATACTAACGAGTCACACGAGATATAAAGCATCCATTACGTATCAGATATAAAAAGGACATTTCATATAAATTACTTTCTATTCAGTCCGGTATTAGTTAGTAGTAATGTAGTTTAAAAGGGTTGACATTTCAAAATGTGTTTTGTAATGCCAAAATTTTGAGTATGATTGCATAAAATATTATTTTAAGTAGTTCTAAACTAGGTTCACACAGCTAGTCCATTTATCGTAACGTGCATTGGGGACGAAATTACGTCTGGTGTGATGTGACGATTTTCTCCTTTCCCGTTGCTGGAGGTGATGGTGTGAAATTTCTTGTGTCGTGGAGGTGGAACTGGTGGCCCTCCAGATTGACCGTTGACAAAGCCGTCACCGGATCCCATTTTCCTTCTTGCTCTACTCATAGTGTCACTGACAAACTGGAGTATTTCCTTTCTGTAAAACCAGCCCAGGAGGGAGCCAAATCCGAGGGCGGCGAACATGAGGGCAATGAGTGCCATAATGAATGGCCATACTGACGGTTCGGATCTATCCACCGTGTCGTCAATTGAGATCTCAGTTGATGTGTTACCACCTTCCAGTTTATCTGTAAATAGAATAAAAATTTGGGTTTAGTTTAAAATGTAGCAATGCTCTACTCACTTTTTTTACTAATGGCAGTGTTCTATTAACTGCAAGTACAATCCTTTCGTTAACACAGTTTAAATCAACCTTCTGTCAGTTTGTTGTCGTTATTCATTTTTTTGTAAAAAAAATAGCTATTGCCAGCATGGGGTAATCTTACTAAAATTACTCTTTTTACCCTTCAAGAATATTTGGTTAAAATCTGGAATGACAAATCCTCACTCAAAGCCGGCACATTGAGAATTGTACACATTTTATATTCACAAGTATTAAAATAACAAATAATCAGGGTGATAGAGAGACAGGTAGGTTCATTCTCGTCAGGATTTACTCCCTTCCCAGACTCAAAGCAAGTGGTATTACTGTTTGACTTACCAACATCAACAACATTGTCTTCTTCGTCTTTATCAATGACTTCAACTTCTTCAGCTGATGCGTAACCTTTATCATCGTAAATGGCAACGTCAGAACACGCTCTAAACTCTTCTTGTGGACCACAACCGAGACCTTCTTTGGATCCATCAGGACAGGGTCCTCCCCAACTATTGGCAGCTATGTATCTCCACTGCAGAACACATTGTGTGCAAGTCATATCCTTCGGCAACAAGTATCTGGATTCAAATACTTTAGTGCCCTCACCGGGATAATACCTTTTTTAACAAAATAACAAAAATACTTAAATTGTATTTTCATGTACATGCTTTCCGTCCATCTTGCCATTTTTTATGTAGTTTTTAAATCCATTCTCAAAAATATACAAGTAATTACAATTACACACGATTGTAAAAATATACATGTGTGAGTACACCCTTTACTTCCCTTCCAGGAAAAGGGCTCATAAGTAGCGTAACGACATAAGTAGGTCATAAAACTTTTTCTCTTTTCAACAATCTATTTTTTATTGTCTATGAAGATGTATGCTCATAAAATGTACACAAAATACATATAAGCTCACCTTGGTCCCTCTCCATTAGCTTGCTTGAGTGTATGTCTGTCCAAGCACTTTTGACTAACAACCTTCTTTGGATTATTATTAGGACACAGGCGGAATTCGAAGTATCCCTTGTGATTTGCTGTCAACTCCACTTTAATACGAATAATCGAGTTCTGACGATATTTTCGTACTATTATACCCTGAAACAGAAAGAGAGCATTACTAAACACCTGTAATATTTTCCTTTGATACCTTCATATCACCCATGTCTTTTTGCATTTTCATGCATACATAAATATACAATGTGATATAATATACTGAAGGAATCCTTACCTGAGCATAAGTTCCACCAGCTTCGTTTGGCTTTTGGCCATCCCAGGGATCTCCACAAACACCACATTTTCCACTATTTTTCTGATGTTGTCTTGCAAACCCACCGCAGTATAGTTCATGGTCATTGTAATTTGCTGTTGTGTTGAAGCCATATCTAAAACAAAATGTTCAAAAGAGAAAAGTACATGAGATTCAACTGAAAAAAGTGTTTCAAACTATGCTTATTATGCTTCATGAAAGAATTACAAATTCACCACGGTTGCAGGTTTTGCAACACATCATTAAAAACACAATAAACTACGATTGACTAACAATTCACATTAACTTTCCTGATATTATATGTCCCTACTATCATGGTCAACAAAAGATGGTCTATTTATGTAAGAAAGCTGCACAACTTTTGTTGTCTGCATTACAGTGGCACTTGCGAGGTTTTTTTTTCAGAAATTTGATGAAAAGCAACCGATGTCATCATTTTTGTAGTTGTGGGAAATGGGACATTTTGCGAATGCGCCTAAAATATAAAGAGAGCTGAGTTGGCAAAAGGATTCTACTCACAGAAAATTGATAACTTTTATTAGATACATTTTGATACTACCATATGTTAAGATAAGGACACATAATGCGTCGCACAAGCTTCATGGTTACAAAAATTTGTATACCCCCATCGCTTGCTTACGTACATATTATTTCATGTATCACAACTCAAAACGAAACCGATATGCTGAATCGTAATCAAACGGTGAGTGAGTCGTGTAATACCCTATTGAGACACGGAATTAGTATAAAAATCAATGCCGAATCAACATTTTTTGACTTTGTGGTTTATACTGTTTACCATCGGTCTAAACTCATTCAAAAATATGACACAAACAGGAAGTGAACACTCTCAATGTTTCATTAACCTTTTAACCAGGCAGAAGGTACAGCTAATTTGCCTATAAGCTCGAATAAGTGAAGTGAAACACGTAATTTTTTTGTTCAACGTAATACTTCAAAAAAACAAAACTTCTCACAGAAATAATGCGTGTGAAGGTAGACATTGTGTTTTATGGTTTCAGTTACAAAATCAGGGGTCATGAAAATCATTCTTGATTAATTGAGAACGCAGCATCTACAAAACTGGTTCTCAAAAGAATCCATAGGAATATCAGACTTAATAAATACAGTGCATCATCTGTTTTGATATACCATTAAATTGTAAAGTAACGGCTTTAGTGTCTATTATTAGATGTTTTTCATTTCCAACTGAAATTAGCACGCAGCTTCCGGCTCCTTACTCAATATACCTCTACTACTACATTTAATCAAACGCAAATTAATGAATCGCAAAAGTTGGGAGCAATACGGTGGGAACTTTTTGCGAGCGTTTCACTTTCCTTTTTGCCAAATGAAGGCCATGCAGTAATAAAGCTTGAACGTAATATCCTGACTTCCACTAACTGTACCAATGTACCATCATCGAAATAGTGAACACAATGAAACGGAGGAGCTTGCCTCAAACTTAAATGGTAATTATGGTAACGTTATCAAAGATTCACGGCTACGCCTTGCCTTTCAACTATATTAAGCTGAAATCTTTAGAGGTAAACAGGAATTAACGTTCACTGATGAATGGTGAAGTAATAAAACCGCATTATAGTCAATATATATGTACATCATAAGGTGATTTCTCTGATCGATGATCCGCTGAATTGCGACCGTGCACATAGTATTTGTATGCTAATTAATCGATGTTTGAGCATGCCAAAAATACAGCTAACCAAAATTTTAAAGCACAGAGAATACCTAGATGATGTATTCATCTCATAGCTCATGATATTTGTGGATTTCTAAGACTTTTCTGCATAATAAATGCTTTTACTCTTTTTCTTGTAAGAAGTCATTTTATGACTTCAAAATGTATTTGTATATGAGGAATGTGCTAACTTATATACTACCAAAATGCTTGTAAAGGTTACGAACACATCATAATCAAAAGTTAGGTCTGGTCTTGATAATGTGTTGTTTACTACTACATTATGCATATAATTCTGTAGATTATGATAACAAAAATTTCAAACGAGAGGTTTTATAAACAACAGATTTTCTCAAATTTAAATGGTATTATGTACAATTACAAAGTTCCTCTGCTCAACTCTCTACTGTATATAGTAACCGGCAATTATATTAGCTCATCAACTCAATTATTTATTAGAAAGCACTCCTTTAATTCTTACCTTGACTAATGGTTGGAGGTGGGTAAACTAAACTGCATTGTATAATTTGGACAGAAAGTTAGGAAGCTTTTAAACGGAAAAACAAACAATGCCCACCACTATTAGTCAAGCTTTTGAGGCTCATACATCACCGGAATGCTTTATTAGTGCAGCATGAAAAAACTAAAGCAGCAGCATGTTGTCGTTTATAATTGAAGGTATCTATAATTGCACGGCTTGATACTATACTACACTGTATTTACTTTCTTCCTGCTTCTGCAATTGACAGTGACAATTAGTTTGTCTCAAGTGTTTGTGCCTGAAAGTCTGTACTTTATAAATGCACATAATCGCTTTTAAAGATTGTCAATTAAAGCATTCCTCACTGAGCGTGGGAGCTTTAGATAATTTGGAAGTGAAGCATAACTTTGAATTTCATGTCGCTAAACCCCACCACCAACCTTAATTCCGTAATCCGACACTTCATCACAAAAAAAAGACAACAAACTCATCATCATCATATCATAGCATCATTAAGACAATAATGCAAACAAACGATATACACATACATCTCTACTTGAATGTGTTTATTCAAATTATTCACGCAAAGCTCCTTTGCATCTTAGGAATTCTGCTCAGCATATAATTTTTGCAAGGCAAAGTGAGCAGTTTAGGATTTCAAAGCGTGGAAAAAAAGGATTCAAGACCATTAAGGCGTTGCTTTACTTACACTATCACTGCCACTTCAATTGAGATTGAGTGCTATGCTTTGCATTCATTACAAATAAATCTCAACCGTATGCAGTATGATTAGCATTGTTATTTTTCTACTGTCTCGTATTCAAAAAACCATCTCCACCTACGCTCAATCAAACCTATGCTTACATACGTGCAACACACTTGAAAGAAAACCTTCTACCGCAAAACCTTAAGATATGCATACACGATATGCATTATCACCGAAAATAGGAACAAAGTATTGTTGTTTTGTAAAGGCCAGATTTAAAAATACCGTGGTGAACTACTTCAGCCTTGTGTTTACATTTAGCATAATACAAGAATAATAATATATTTTCCCCAAAAATTTAAAGTAGTTTGGGTTACAACAAGTAAAAATTACTGACGAGGGCCAACAAAAAATGTCGTTAGGTTCGTTAAAAAGATGACATCTATTTTTTGGTAGAAAACAGGATACATACTACTGCGGATAGGCCCCTTTTCCTTCTTTTTTTAACTCGGTCCCATACGTTCAAAAACAAAGGATAATGTGTGCATAGCATGGCATGTCATGTACTGAAAAAAGTGTTCCTTTTTGTCATAATGAGACACTTCTTTTTTGTTTCATTGTTGAAATGAGTGCAACTAGATTGTGAAAGGTTTCATATAATATGATTTTTAGTAGTAAATGTATGCTTCACTTGTTCTTTTAGATCATCTTCCTTGAATTCTAGCCACGTCTAATCAAATAAAAATCTTTGAATATATTACAGTTGTCAACTGTGTGTGCTGGTTTTAAATTCTTGGTACTTGAGCCACCAACAATGCAATTTTTGTCTCTAGCTTTTTCTTAACCAACAAAACTTAGCTGAACACACTCTAGAAGCTTTTTTGTCATTGATAATTCAAATCCATCCATGTGGAAAGTGTGCAAGAAAAACCCAACACCGCTATCAATCCCTTGTTGTAAAAAACGTGGAAGCAAAGACTATAAATTTTAATACTATCGTAGTTTCTATAAGCAATGGCAATGTCATCCTTGCTTCGTAACAGTCAATGAAAAAATCATGATGCTACTGAACAAATGAGGACAAAAAAAACTTTCTCAGAAGTGCTACCTTTTAATTGATAAAGGTGCTAATTTTGCTAACAACATCCTATAATGCGTTGTAATGATTATGTAGATTAAGATTAAAGATTTCAATGTAGAATCTTGAACATTCACTGTGATTTCGAATTAAATAAGATGATTCAAACTAAAGGTTGAGGCTGATGATTGAATGAAGACTTTGGTAGGTACGCGTGTAAACGTGATAATGATTATTTTCAAGTCACTGCTACACGCGCCTCATTATTTCAGTTTGTTTACTAAATAGACACAAAAAACCTTGCACTTTCGCATTTATTTTTGTTTTAGTGAATCATTCCCATGAGTTTGCCACGGCTGTTCATTACAAAAACACATATTCATCCTTTCCAATAACTGAGCTCAGCCATTGGAATTGTGAAATTCGGATTTTTAAAGGGTTGTGTACTAAAAGGATTCATTATGATTGTTGTCTTTGCCACACTCTATGAAATTTTTTCATTGAAAAATGAATAATATTTGTATCAATACTGAAAGCGAAATTGTTCGACAACGATGATGATTTTCGAATACTCACGCTCATCAGATTACAAGATCTGATTTGCAGATTAGGCTGCTGATTATAATAATGAAGCCTTTCTAAAAAAATGTCTAAAACACTACTTCTTTGTTGATGCTTCGATAACCTTTGACGAACGAAAGTCGTTTGCTCTTGTCTTTTTGTTGTCGAAATGTTTGTTTATGTGAAGTTTGGGCTGCATTGTAATTTATGCTGATGCACTTTGAGACAGGCTAACGAACAGAGATGAGATGGGAACTGATTTTTGTTAAACACATTCTCAATTCTTCAAATCTACATTATTAAACGACGTGACTTTGAGGGAAAAAAAATATGATGAGCCCTCTAATAATTTGGAAGTTATAGGGACATTAATTCACCCCGTCTCACTGCAAGGACCATTAACTTGCAAGGAAATAGTAATCTCGAAACAACGAGCAGCAGTTGTATTATCAACAGAAAAAAAAGGTTTGAAGTTGTAAATGAAACGTTGAATATTTTAATTCAGCTTACCTCCACATCGAAGATCGTGACGGTGGCTCAATTAATCTGCCATGGCCTTTGACCTCATTCCATGAAAACATCATACAAGCAAGGAACACTGTGACGGTGCTCCACATTCCTCTTGAGCTCTTCATTA
Source organism: Orchesella bifasciata (assembly GCA_034697805.1). Taxonomy (NCBI): domain Eukaryota; kingdom Metazoa; phylum Arthropoda; class Collembola; order Entomobryomorpha; family Orchesellidae; genus Orchesella; species Orchesella bifasciata. Next base: position 23,496 of record JAQGAP010000046.1, read on the forward strand.
TCATCATCTTGGTATCGTCGTCGTCGTCGTCAGTTTTTGTTTAAATTCAATGTCCTCGATTTATGACGAAACCTTTGAAACTCTTGCTTCTGTTGCTATTGTTGATGATGATAAGAGCAATTAGCTTGCGTGCACTCTTCTTTTATGATTTTTTTTCAGAGTCTCAAAATTTCATAGGAAAAATCTCACGAGGACCAAAGTGCAGTCTTGTAAATTTTTGCCTTTTAAAATCCCTTCCTCTCACAGGGTTTCTTAAGCAATCCCCTCTTTTTATATAAAAACTATGTTAAACAATGCATTCCTTAATTCCTCTTGTTTGATACAATAAAGTACATGAAAATACTATTCATATTGTTGGTTGCAACGAATTCACAAAAAAAACTTGCAACATGTGCCAGTAAGTAAGTACGCATGTAGAACTCACTGGTTTTCTTTTTCATTGACCAGGTTTACGAAAAAAAGGAGATTATAGTGTTTTGAGAAGTAGGAATGTTTTTGAATACATCAAAATAGTGTACGGTCGGTAGCACACAAACCCAAGTAGTAATGGCACGGCAGCATGGAAACATACAAACCCATTACATGTGCAAGAGGAATAAAAAGTTTTTCTTTCTAAAGGGTTTTTTGTTACATGCTATTGTGAAAATTGTTGATTCTCATTGTTAGCTTATTGTTATCACTTTTCTTCACTCAAACCACGAGCTGGCTGTATACGACCCGCAGTAGCTCCTTCAATTTTTCAATCAGTGGTTGCAATTTTCTTTCTCATTTACTCATCCATATTGTTATTAAAGTGTCCGTTGTCCTTTATTATTTCATTTGGATAATTGCTGAGTTTTGGAGTGAGCTGAAGAGGAGGATGCGTGGCGTTCGTGGGCCGAAAGAAAAGATTAAAATGCCAAAACGTGTACTTGAGTTTTTGATGTCTTTGTTGCTGATCTTGTTGTCTAGGTGCTCTTGATGTTGTGGGAGCGACGTGAGATCGTAATAAGTTGAGTTGTTGATGTTGTCAGTTGTAAATTTACTGCATCATCATCACAACAGTGGTTGCGCAATTTAAACACATTTGTTGGGTTTCCTACTGTTGCAATTGAGATTGAGAGATGAAGAGTATCGGCCTTTCATGAATTATCATGGTATACAACCTGTAACAACCAAACAAGAAAAATATTAATACCACATACATACATGCGCTATTACATTACGTGTAGAATCTTTAAAAATCATTGAAACTCGGTCAGGCCTCCACATTAATTTGTATGGATTATTTGTTGTAAGTTTAGTTTAACCATAGTGATTAGCTAGTTAGTTTGGAATTTTAATTTCAACACGTGAAATTCCGCAGACCTCAAATTAGCTCTAATTATAAAGATCTTGGCTAACATAGCTAAAACCTCATTGTGTCGTCACTGTTCACTTATTATTGTATTGATTAAGATATTGTAACAATTGCTAATTCCAGCCACAAATAATGAATCATCTTGAAGCCAAAAGAGAGTTAACTATGAAATTATTACTAATTACTTGATTTGCTGCTTGCTGCACTCACACACTAATAAAATAATTTGCTAAATGAAGAACTCATTCAGAGGCGTCTTTGCTGATAAATAATGGAATGAAGTCTCAAATATTGTATGGCTTATTTAATGATATTAATGATAAGTTCGTGGTATTAGTGATGATTTTATTGACTATAATAGATTATGTGGCGATATATTGTTCATCATCATCACAGAACAAAGCGTCACCATGTGAAGTGGGCCCTACTAATAAATTGGATTACGTGTGAGTAATCGTGTATGCTATTTACTATAAATAGTCACATTTTATTATACACGTGCTCACTTTGTTTCACGCCTCCACCTGATTAATTTCAATAATGATTGTAACAGCGTATATGGACATTTGTGCAAGCTTTGCACATTATTTTATATTCTCTATTGATATGGATTCACAGCAAATGAAATTTACAACGCACCTGCGAAGATTCATTAGCACAGGCTGTCCAAGTCCAAGACAGTACTGTATGTAAGCATTACTACGAGGCAGAAGACTTTTAGGGTATGACAGGGAGTACAAATCTAATTATTCATGCAACCATGTTCCTGGTTTAGACCGACACAGGTAGGTCTTCCTATGCGATTCTGTAACTGCATCCTGCGTCATCAAAACAGGCTTTGTCCTATATTGAATTATGGACGTTTTGGTTCTCAGTAAGATATTCGAAAGTGAGATTACGTGTGTATCGTAACTGAACGATTTTAAATCCCCAAGGGACTTATACAAAGACGCAGTTCATTGTCATTGAGTATGATGCATTCCATTGATGTATTATGTTGAGGACAAGATTGCATAAATTTTTTCTTCAAATTCTATAATTTATGATGATGTGTGGGGTAGCCTACTTTTTTAAAAAGAAATTGTGTAAGGTGCATCAAACGGATAAAATTGGGTCTTCTTCATTGGTTTTAGATGTTCTTGCCTTCAAAAACACATCCAACATCATTATCAACTGGGTATTCATGTTAATGTGTTAACTCTGTAGCAATGACACGTTCAAAAAATTTGACGGATGATTGATTTTATAATAATACATACATTAGCCCATTTTGCATGATTCGCTGTTCTGAAACTGAAGGTGGTTACATTTCAATGTACATATTTAAATACACATACGGCTGCGCTTAAGTAAACTTCTAAACGCTTTATAGAGAGCACGTATTTTCCGCAACGAACTATTGAACATGGTACTACACTGATTGCTATCTATGAACATTACAATTCACTTTAAGAGATCGAAATGAAAATCCCTGGTTTCATTTTCAATGGAGCACTAGACCAAAAGGGTTTCAATTAAAACATATTTTTCGCTTACACGTTGCTTCATATTTGAAACTTGAAAAAACTAAATGCACATCTGACGAATACTTCAACAGACTAAAAATGAAGGCCCCCTTCAGGTCAGCTGTGTAAAAGTACGTACCTTGTAATATTCACGTTTCGTATTTTAGCTTTACGAATTTAAACAAAAAGATGCACTAAAACAGTAAAACACATGACAAGTCGCCGGATGGTAATAGATTCAAATCAAGAATGTAAAGTATTCACGCGATACACAGCAGTCCTTCATTTGCTACACCGTTTCGTGTTTTGGCACAAACACATTTCATGAGTTGAAAATGGGAACCAAGCGTGAAAATTAAATCATGAAATGGTGAAGTGAAATGAGGAATTTTTAAAAAAAGCACACACATGCAAACTAGTGAGTTGTGGTACTATTGATGGGCTCAAATTTAGAGAATGGCTACAATGAGCAAATGCAGTTTTGCATAAGTGCAATATAATATGCGAGAAAATGCAATGCAGCAATACAATGGGTTTACGCACGCTTGTATGCATAACCACAAGCTTGCTGACAAAATCAAAATCAATGACATTCATGATTGTATTGAAATAGGGGAATAGAATATGACTCATTGTCAGTTTTTGCAAAACTCTTACCAAAGCAAGTTGATCGGCTAACGAAACAGTGTTAATGACGTGAATGGAGACCGATGCAGTATTTGTTATCAGAATCTAAACCAATGATGATCTCTGGTCTGATGACTTGTGATAGTATCTAAATATTATTGTCAAACCAAAACCAAACCGTTCACTTTTCTCTAGCACAATTCTCATGAATTTTTAATAAACTCCACTGAACGCTCGTTAATTGACACTAAACTGTCATTAAAAGGTAGATTGGCTCTGATTTAAATGTTCTAATTAAGTAGTTATTGAATGCGACTTTGCTTTGACAGCATAAATCAATATCAAACTGAGGTTTGAACGTTTCAAGGTGTTTGATAAGTTGATAGCTAGCTTGAATAAACTGATCAAGACTGAGTTGAGCGAATGCACACACACCTGTTTTTTAACGTTGCGGTTTAAGGGAGCAGCAGAGTTCTTCGTATTTTTCTCTTATGACTGACATGTATGGCACTTCAAGTAATACTGAACAGACATAAAGGTATCCTATTGGGGTTTCTATCTTTTCTTCATATGAGCGATTTGTGACTTTTGACAGGTAAGAAAATCAGTAGCTATCACTCAGGAACATGAAAAAGTCAAGATATGCCCGCAAGTCTCGAGTAAAAAAAGAGTAGGAATACTACGTGCATATCTCAAGGGTCCTTTTCACAAATGCGACTATCCATTCCCATCAAACTCGTGTAAAGTAGGTACGTGCAGCTTTGCACTGTTCACGAGGACATTTATATAAAGACAGTCATGTACTTCTCTCATGCTCTCTGTCATTCAACCTAATATCTTAAGTCCAATGCAATGGAAGCATCCCTTTTTGTCAAATTTTGAAGGGATTTCATGAATTAAAGTCAGCTTGGTTTTTTACAGTAAAACAGAAAAACGAGCGATGGTATTGTGCTGGCATAATTGAGTTCGAGTATGGTACTCACCAGGGACCTCAATGTCTCAAAAAAAATTAGTCCGCAACGGAAAAAATCAATAATAATAATATATGCCAACGTATGCGGTTTTGTAGCAGCACCTTCACCACCACGTCGGAAACTGTAAGCTAAAAAAATCCGATGAGCATTATCGAAAAAGGCGTACGTGAGAGGCTGTCTTGGCTTTTTTAAACGGCGACTCTTCCATTCTCTTTTCCAAAACTGAATAAAAGCAGAAAAAAAGGCTCTTACTGTGCCTTCGTCGTGTTAGTTACTTACACTCAGCTTACAGCATTATGATAAACAATGACTTAAAAATTTCAACGGATAAAAATACTTGGGCTCAAATGAGGACTGTTGAAGTTATTAAAAATTAACTGAACACAGCAATAAAACTCATGATGATTCCCTATCGTCTTCCCAAATACTAATTTCTTAAGGATTCAATTTGTCTTCTTATGCGTTTCATGCCGAAAATCAATTAGGGGTAGATATGCGCAACCCCTGCTAACATGGAGTAATAAAATATATGCGGAGTGGTCAAGTCGCATTTGACAATGACCACTTTTGTGATAAAGAATTTTTTGGTTGCAATAAAAATGACGGCGTTTTGAATGGAACGGAGAGCATGTGCACAACGCAATTGCAACCAATTTTGAATTCCTTGTGTTGAGCAAAAGTTAGCCAACCGTGGCATGTGACAAGTGGCAAATTCAGGAGAGGAGAGTAGCGCTCGGTCGGTGCCAAGCTGTCTGACCGCTGTGCGACCACTCATTGAATTGAAGTGGTGAAGACAATCTCGTCGTAAAATGATACGCTTCAATGATAAGGTCTCATCTTCAGCAGAAGCAGGTTGAATTGAATGCCACTAAACTTGCTCTTTTCATCCTCCTTTTCTCAACCACCAGAACCAGAGTTTATGGCTTTTTAGTTAGTTAGGAGGAATCCATTTGAAAACGCTTTTCGCTTCGTCAACTTCGTGAAATTTAGCAAGGCTATAAATTTTTTACAACCCTTAAAAAGGAGGAGAAGGTGCTAACATGTGCCATCCTCCCTTAATTTCAATAAAAGGACAGTACATAAATACATCAGAATTGGGAAAAGGAAAGCATAAATTTACCAATTGGAAAAACACAAGGCGGAGGCATTTATTTATCACATTATTTGTGTGTTTGCAGCAAACAGTTTGCTTCATGTTCCGACTCTCATTGTTGCATCCCAAGAAAATATAAATATTCTAAATATAAGTTCATTGTACAACTTCAAATGAATAGGAATGCCATATACCTATATAGCCATGAAAGTGTACGTGCTGCTGGTATCATGTCTTGTCAGTCACGGCAGACAGCTAGGTACCAGTCGGGTCAGGAAGTGAAACTCCTGGAAAGGCTTCTGAGAAGATGCGACATTTGGCAAATGAAATGCTTTGCTTTGAGAGGATTTACGTGCCTCTAATACCTAATTCCTGTAAAAAAACTTTAACAAAACCAGCAACAATCGCATATATCCTAATCCGGAACAGAGATAAGGATTTCGTCAAGCCTTAGCTACTAACCTAACTGGATCAAACCAGCAACTTTTTATACCGCTTGTGTTTTTAAGATTGTCTCAATAAGGGTTATGAACTTAGCCAGTTTGATGACAATAGTAAGTAGTAGTAACAAGATTGACTTGACTTGAGACTAGTTCAAGTCGGTGATAACGATAGTTTCAATATATATATGGTGATAAAATATTCCTTTCCACTTGAGATTAATCTTTTTTATGAACTGCCATACATCTTTCGAAAAGTTTACACCTGCCAGGATGACTAATGTGAATCGGGATCTAAATTTCACATTTTAAAGCAACTAAAAAGTTCAACGATTTGTTCCTCCAAGCAGTTCATAGTTTATTATACCAATCGCTCTCCCTCTCTCTCTAACTTTCTGTCAAGCTTGTCATTTGTCCGTTTTTTATATTACACTTGTTGTTGCATGCAACATGCGAGCACATTTCTTCTTTCAAAGAGCCGTAGAATTTTAGTGGATAAACAAGGAGAAGGAAATTAGTAATCCATGTAAACAAACTGACATGATATATCTGATAGCTCATTTTCATATTTTACTACCGTTTTCAGTCATATAAACATAATCCTTCGAGTGATCAGAAGGAACTCACGTTCACAGAACACACAGTAGGGATAAAAGTAAAATCCTGTTTACAGGTTTTAAGAAATTATCACGATTATTGTGATTAAATCATGACTCGGCAGACACATGCTCGCAGGGATGAAAACATAAGATTCTACTCCAAACTGAATAGTTGTCCCAAAGATAAATAATAATATCTAAGAATGCTTAATACGCAGTCATATAAATACAGTCTTATGTTGTTGCCGTAATCCCATACTCATCCCGAAATAATCTTATTTTTCAATTTACAAATCTGCTGAGGAGGACGGAAAATCCCATTAGAGATTACGGTTTACAACGCATGAGCACCTGTACTACATGCATTTGCTTGTAGACTTACAAGAATTAGAAATTTTCATTCCATTTTTATGAACAGCTCCGTCATACTGCTATAATTACTTAGGAACAAGAGCATAGCCCTAGTAAAGTCTTAATTTTACGAAACATTCTCCTAAACACGTAATGCAGAGAGCAATTAAGTTATTAGCAACATACATGAGCTTATGACAACTCCGTTTTTGTTTCAAGGAAGAATATTGAGCTAAATCCGTTTAGCCAAGAAGTGCACAAAAAAGTAGGGGAAACTTCAGAAAGTTGGAGTTAATCATCATTAGAAACTGCCTACATACGACACGACGATGTACGTACATACATCCTATTTTCCTTGAAGAATTAAGAAAATCAAAATTAAGTTGTGCCCCTCTCCTTCTAAGTCTGTCTTCCGTTAACTGTTATGACGTGCTTATTTTGCGGGGAATATTGTTATGAGAACCCTTCAACAAGCTAAATAATAATAATAGTAGTAGTCATCATCATATTAAACAAACTTGAGTACTTGAAGCACTTGAGCCTGAGTATTTTATATGTAAAAATACAATAGCATAAAAACGCCCATGTGTGTTATCCATGTGGTACATGCTTTAGGGAAACGAAATACCAGAGTTCGTTGACAAGGATAAGGAAATGGCAAAATGAAATGCTTTACAGCTCTTATCAAACAAAAAATATTTTTAAAGGAAATGCTGCTGGTTTGTCTTGTGATTATTGTGATTAAGTCGCAATGCAATGCACAATAAGAATGTAAGTATGCGTTTGTATAAATTCCTTTCTCATCTTCCTCTTCGCGTAATCTTGAATTAGTTCAGCAAAAGTTCATGATAGTTCTTAAGCTCTGTTTCAAAGTAGCATTGTGCAGAACTGCGATTTAGCGTTTTTTTTCAAGGGAAAGGGTGATAGTAAGGTTGTAAAAAATAACAAAAGGAAGTTGCAGCTGTAGTATTTGTTTGTCTTTGCTTTAACCTATCTTGGTGATATTTTGTTAGAGAAATATATATTTTAATGAGTGTAGAAGATAAGTTAGTGACAAGAATTCACGTGGAAATGGATACAGTATAGAAACGTTTATTCGCAATAATATATGTGCAAGTTATGTGGTGACATACATTAGTAAAGCAATAAATAATCATCTGTTTACAACAACTTTCATGTTATCCTTGTCTAGATGCTTCTGTAGTTTCTCATATTTATCCTAGTTCATTGATGAAAAGTTTACATAAATTATCTCACTGCGCAGCAGGCTGGTAAGAAAGGAGGTCTGTAATCTGCATTGATTTCTACAAAAGGTTTAAACGTTTGTTCAGCATCCCTTAGGATTCATTCAAGTAGGCATCATGTACCGTAGCAGGTTGCGTATTTTTATACAGCTAAAATCCTTTTGACGGAAAAAGTCAAAAGTATCAAAATATTATATTTTAAACCTGGAGACAGACATAATCTTAAATACACTTAAACATCTTATATTATAGTATCTATATACGCCTAGTAATGATGATGCCACACACGTTAAAAAAACTCTTAAATAAGAAAGTAATGCAATGGCTAACAACTTTACTCTTTGTGAGAACTAAGATGTCACCAGCCAACGGGACTGTTAACAACGCTAACTTTTGTAGACGTTCAGTGTACACATTCCTTTAGCTTGAGTGCAATTTTTTATATACATTTTGCACTGAAACTTTGTCTTGTACTTACATCAGGCCGACAGATACGGAATCTTGAATTGAACATAAGTTACAATTCCGTTTCAATTGTATTCTAATGCGTTTAGTAGAAAAAATGATTAATGACTCAACACTCACTCATGTATGGTTGCAATCGTCGTGACTTCATAATCATTTTCCGATAACGCAAGTTTAAAAAAAGAGAAAAAAGAAAGTCCATTAAATGCACTAAATGCGTCACAGCAAGTGGAAGGAAGTGTTCGCATATGAGACGCTCATGTGTAAATGAACCGCTTCTTCAGTTATAAAAACGCACAAATGACAATAGTTTAAGCAAATGTTTGCAGCATAATGATGATAGCTGTCACATTTATACTATTTATTGCACAAGTTTCAACTTTTTAGCTCCATTTGTAAATGTACGTATTTAGCTCTTTGTTTTTGTAGGTTTATTACGTAACGGTACTAGGAGGTGAAATGATACATGAACTCGTATACTTTGTCGCAATTTCAACTATTCCTGCAGCACTACGAATGTCCCTTCTAAAATTATAGAAAATAGATTTGTTGAGCTCCCGATGAAGATAATATGAAGACACATGAGATCACGATGCCGAATGTAAATTGCATAACAACAAATTACTATTGCAACGTTATAATTTTACTCCACTATCTCAATTTGTGAATCTCAAAACAAATTCGTCAGCCAGCAACATATATCCCCAATATTATGACGTGTGAAAGGACAAGTGACCTACGATGAAAGTGCTACACATATATCTGTATTACGATAATGAATCAGATTTTTTTTTCGATTTTGGCTCAAACAGCCAACCAAGTACCACGACTGTAGAATAGGAACGTGGTGACCGATATATTTTAGTGGTTTTACTTATAACTCTCTGAACCCAATAATATAGAGCCGATTGCACAAAAAAAAGTTACACTTTTCACCTAAACATTTGACCAAAAACCACAACAATCCAATATAATGTTTGCTAACGCTGATTACTGACAATAATAATTAGTAATGATTTTTTTTGGCAAAATACTATACTCTTTGTTTAGGACAACTGTCAGTTGGCCAGTTTTGTATTGAGGGATGGTAAAGCACGGTTGCACGCATCAGTTCATAGCTGTATGATGTATGAATGGGGGTTCCTTCACTTCTGTCACAATCGTTATTCAATCATGAGTCAAACAGTCAACATCATTATTTTGGCATAAAGAATGCAAGTTCACTGTATAATTTAGAAATTCATTATTTGTTGATTTATTTTTCCGATTAGATGTGTACATGCGATTTACCATTTGATAAGATATTATATTTGTGAATTTTGGCCTCGTGAAAAAAATTCGGGCTAGTTGTGCAACTTAATTTTTTATATGTATAATATTTGAAAAATAAAATTATCTTGACGCTCAAAGATTTGATCAGTTATTTCGGAGCAGTCAAAACAAATGCCACGTGATATGCCTTTATTGTGAACATCAGGTAATCCGACCGCCATGTGTTGCATTTGTTTGCAAATCATCACATCATTTTCATTTTTAATAAATAACAGCGATTTTGCATGATTGCCACTTCTGTTTGTGAAATGTCAATATTTTATTCCTTTAGTTAAATATACACGGATACCGACGTAGAGGCTTGCAAAGCTCACACTACGCACAGAAGTAACAAATAAATAATTATGATTGCTGTCATGCATGTTCCCATTTGCAGAGGTCAATGTTCCATTGTTTAATCATATTTTTGGACGCATTGAAAGGAAACACTTGTAGCACGTATCAACTACCAATTTATTTGTGTATTTAGATATGATACTAAAAATTAATATCGAAACTCACGTCACGCTCCTTTGTACCTCCATTCCGACAGTTAGGTGGCAACTCAGTTAGAAACATTAACATGAATATTTTGTATGTAACATAGTCCATAAAGGTTTTACAGGAATAGGTACGACTTCACAGATCAATGTACCTACTTTCCTATAGATAGTATGCTTACCTGAGATACAGGTAAAAATACTTGATACATTGGGTTTTCATGTACGTTAATGAATGATATATATTTTGCACATAGTATTAATTCATGCATGTCCGAAATACGACAACAACAATGCTATACTTTTTTTGCACTGCAGTATACATACATACATTGAAGCTGAGTCAGGTGGCAACATAATATGACTCCACAATCTGGAATCCGCATGACGAACTGCTAGACTCATTTAAGAAAAGCAAATACATTACGCTATAAAGTGCATAATAACTACTTCCATTAATAAGTCTACTCTTCTCTAACTCCTTTTTAGTTTTGGTTATTTTCAGTATATTATTCCTGACGAGGAAAAATGTACCAACGCTCGTATTGTATCGTATCGGTAGGAGCCTGATTATGTTAGCCAACATGAAATGGATTTTTATCATTTACCAACAATGGGAGTCTGGTTGTGAGTAAGAATGAATAGCTAAAAGGAAGGTTGACCACACCTATCCAAATCTAATTTTTTAGTTGAGTATCATAGAACATGCCTCATTCTCTTGTTCCTCTCTGCTACTGACGAAGTGTAAAAATGAATGTGAGTGTGTTTTAATATGTATGTATATCTACCAGCTTATCTTTCCATTTCGTGGATTTGTTCTGTACTAATAATACGAGTCTCGTAAAAGGACAAAAAGGTAAAGCCTTTTCATACCATTTTAATTGTTGGCCCATATCAGTCAGTTGCAACATAAAAAAATTGCATGAAGCATATGTATATGCAACAATACAAGCAAAAAATACTTGAGGAGCACGGCTGTAGCAAACATATTGTGCATGTAATAGTTCAAAGCATTACATGTTGTATTGTTTAATTTACAATGTCGCTGGTTGTGGAAAGGATAATGCATTTTGATTATGCAAAAGGTGCATATAACTTCAATTGTATCCTGCTTGAGTACTAGCTCCCTTTTTCTAGTTTTAGAGTACTTTGCGCTAAGCTGGGATTCAAACTATTTTGGTAGTAATTTTTGAAACTTCCTTGGTGGCATCAGAGAAGGGACTTTCAGGATGACGTGGCTAATTTTTTATTGATGACAATCATAGGATGACATTATTTATGATGATAACATCTAGAATTTAACAGTAATGCAATGAATTGAAAATCTTTTCTGTTGACACCAGACCACCACCATAAATAAACAAAAGCGAAGAAAATTCTTTGTCACATTATTTTTGCCTGCCATCATTTTAACATGGCATATTGTACTATTATGCAAAAGTGGGATTTCTCAAACAATGAGTAAGCCACTCAGTGAAAGAGTTTACATTCAATAAGATTGAGTGACGAGGTGTTGTTACTTTTACAGTGCTCGCTATTTACCTTCCTATCATTTCATACATGAATTAGAACCTGAATTCACCACAATTCATCATTTTTGCAAGTCATTTTGTAGTGTATTTCACTTCTCCTAACATTGTAAAAGAGCATCTACTTGCGATTTTCAGGTGCCATGCCATTGCCATCCCATCATGAAAGGAACAACAGGAAATATATTGCCAAAATTTAAAAGAAATCGCGCGATATAGCCAAGTGGCTGGGAGTTGGGTTTAAGTCTAAATAATTCCAAATTTAATAAGTCAAGTGAGTGGACTGACAAACATAGTAGAATGAAATTTTTATTTATAGATGATTCATATAACATGGTGCCTTAAAGTTGTGGTTAAGGATTGGATTTCAAATAAAAAAAGTGAATCGGAAGAAGTGCCAACTGAATTGCATTTTAAACCAGTGTAAAAACTTTATCACCTTATTTCAAAATGCTCTGGTGATTGTCAGTTTTATAAATTGTATTGAAGCAAACTGTAAATCGTCCATGTTAGGTAGAACACTTCCTCCAGGTACATTGAAACCCTAATTACTTCACCGACACTATACCGCAATGTATTAATAAAATGTATATGAATTCCTCTGCAAAAAATACTTGTGAAACATTGAATCACCACATCAACGGTATAACAGCACCCATTTTGACAATTCAATCTAAATCTGAGTGCACCTGTTAGACAGATGCTTTCTATTCATCCATACAAAATGATTATGAACCCTCTCTAGAATAAATGACAATAGGAAGCGTTTTCAAACATTTTTGCATAGTAACAAACATCAAATTACTCTAAAAGAAACCTCAATTCTTACTTTCATGAATGAATGCATTACTTTGAGTAATCAAGTGAAAACCAGCACTTTCAACAAAGAAAAGAGAGCTGATGTGGTGGCTCAGCAGGAAAATGGTTTGGAACGAGGTTAGAATCATCAAGATTTTCTCAGAATAATGTATTATGATACCTGCACAATATGTTACATATCAATGCACAATATCGAAAATTTTCGACAAAGTATCCCACCAAAGAAAGAAGTATCCTACCTGACTGAGCTTCCATTTTACAAATATGTACATACATTATTCCTTTTCAGATCATTAGTACATCACGATGAGCGAGATCTACATAATGTATCGTATTGTGCTTTGTTAAAACAAACTTTCTTATGCGTTGCGATTGCAATATGTTGATAGATGATTTCCGTCAAAATGCCTTGAACGAAAGTACAGATATTTCATTCTCTACGAATACATCTTAGAACCCGAAATTTGGCAATTGTAGTTGTGTAACAATGAGGAAATATGGATCATTAAGTGTTGATGAGAAACTGAACAATCTATCATCTCGCGAAGTCAACAACCTTCTGAGACGACGAAGAATAAGACCCGTTTTATGTCCTTCAAAAAACAAAAACCTATTACCTTGACAAAACATGTCCCTTAGCGGTTATAATGCAGCAAATTCGACTTAAACTTCCGTGTGCATTTCCTGAATCTTCCAGTATTTCGTATTGTTTTTTGTCCTTGACCTATCTTGAAGAAACGACGTAGGCTTGTTGTTGTGTTCAATAATTGTAGAGGAGGAGAAAAAAATGTGATAGCTTTGCAACCTTTTAGAGCATGTTAGTGAGGAAATGCAGGGACTGATTCCCATCTGAATATTAAGAAAACTGCAGTCATATGATGGGATGCAGTATGCACTCAATTCTAATAGTTTGGATGGTTATGGTGACTTGACTTTTTATCTTCCATAATCTATTTTATAGAAAAATGTTTACAATATTACTGCTGACCAAAAATCTAGAGCATGATGGGTCGTGTAGTCAGTAGTGTTTGTTGTGAAGATTCAAGATCCAAACACGTTGCATGCACTAATAATTTATAATATAACTATACTATATAATATGAAAAACCATTGCAGTACAACGTTAAGGAAAGTTGTGGCCTGCAACACACGAGTGGTATTCTGTTTTCCATATAAGTATGCATAGCAGCACCGTACCAGATAAAAATGGTCTATTCTTAAGCTCTCCAAGGTTGGGTTGGTTGTTAAACCATTTCTTGATGCATTCAAGGATACTTAAAAAATGGTGTGTGACTACTGCACTCCTCAGTATATAATGAACGCGCATGAAAGTGAGAGAGCAGTGCAAAAATTCACAATAGGGGCAGAATGATCATTCTATTGCTTTTGCTGCTTAATAATTTCTTGCTGGCTATGACTGTAAAATTAATTCAGGCTTAACAATCGCATGAAATTTGCTGAATGGGAGAGTGGCAGATCATTATATACCATGTGGCAAATCAAATTATTGTGACAAGAGAGAAATGTCAAAGTTTTGGTCATGATTTTCCTTCAACCATTACCTAGTAAATCGATATCTTAAAAGTTTACTTATCCACTTGATATGTTCAAAAAATATCTTACAACGACGACTTAATAGCATAAGTATTGTGAAAGTAGGGATTTTTGGAACATAATTTTAATTTATAATACAAAGCATGCCAAACGTCCGCTAAATGAATAGATGAGAAATGCCATTGTCGCCAGGCTAAATCTAGCTAGTACAGAAAAGTTAATTGTTTTGGTATCACAAAATTTCCCTTGTCTTTGACTGCCCCTGTTTTCGGTCTCAACAAAAACAGACCGTTAAACACCATAAATAAAACATTGTCAGTCAACGTTGACATTTTTTACTAATATGCATGTACAAAACTACATGCTACTTTCTTATATGTATATCTGGGTTGCGATTACCCATATTCCTTTGTGCTTGCAAGAACACCGAATTCATAAAAAAGGGTTTTGTCTGTAAAGCGATTATACTAAAAAAGAGGTGGAGAATGGACTAAGTCTGCGTCTAAGTAAGAACGGTAGTAAACTGGTAATCTATCTTTTTGCCAGCATCACATTACATTACGGTTAAACACATATTACTTCTCCCTTTTTTACATTTCCGCTTTTCGAGGCCTGGTGGTTATACGTATAAAATAGGGGTAGCCTAATAAAAGATTAATAATATAATGCTTACAGTTGCTGGCTCCAAACATTTATATTTGAGTTGGTTTGTTTGAAAGTTCAATCGTAATGCTCATATAAGGAGGGATTTGACCTTTTGGTATAGTCAATACTGAAATACTACACGGTTGAGTTTAAATACTTCAATTATCCAAGAATCTTCAGAAACAACAAATGCACAATTTCTCTTTGTTTCTCTTCTTCACCTATGGCACTAGCCATTAATAAAAAGCGTCACTTGTACTCACGTCTTTGCTGTAGCAATTATACACAACTTGTAACAGCATCCAACAATTCATGCAAGCATGCATATCACATTAAAAATCTTGTTTTCGTTTCCTTCAGCACTGCAGTGGAGTTCACTTTTTGGCCAGTGTCAGAGAATGCAAGCTCCAGGCAGATATTTTGTTGTCTGACTCAAGCTCAGCCAGGTTTTTAATATTTGGTGAACAATCCAATGAACAACTTTTTTGTATGAGTGATTCAGAATTCCAGTTGCAAGTTGCTCCTCATGAATGAATGCTATAGACAAAGGAAACAACACTCGACTAGCCGAGTTCGTTATCCCATACAGTAAACAAATTAGCTAACGATTCTCACTTTCCGTTGGCCAACAAGTCGAGACTCCTTATCGGTTTTATCTATCCATGTCAGCTCACAGAACGCAACGAAACTTTACACGGAACGCCCAGTTTCAAATACTTGGTGTTGGGTTTTCTTAAAAACTTTTTTGTTTTCAAAAAGTGTCCAAATGTTTTGACAATATCAACTTAGAAAACTGCAACTATTCGACTCCAGTGAAATGTTGGAATGGGAGCACGAAGGAAGTGCACAAAACCAAAGGGTTCATGAATTAATTTCAAACCTGTTCCTCCTCAGACCAATCAAAACACGGAAGTTACGGGTATACACTTAGAAGCAACGGGGATTTATTTAATAAAGTCTTAGACTGCCCAGGTATAATCAACGAGACTCACTCACCTCAACTCGCTTTCTGTTGAAGTTGAATTACAACTGACTTAATGGGCATGCTTGCATCGGTAGTCATTCTCTAGCGCAGTGCTCAACACAACGCGTTCTTGCTTGCAACAAGTCGAAGCCGCACGCATTGACTGCAATCATGAATGTTTGAGAGCAAACGACGACTGGGATATAGTATAATATGCTTCAACTCAACAATGGTGCATCATTCTAACAATACGTAATATAATGCAACAATGTTATTCATCTGCATAAGAATGGGGTGGATGAGAACGCATTTTTCACTTCTTCAGCATCTTCACCAGCATGAGCTTTTCAGCACCAGCTTAGAGACATAGTAAGTAAGTGTTGGGAAGACCATCAGTCTCCTACAGTGCATGCAGATTGGTGGAGATCTCACAGGATTATTGAGCAGCGAGTCCCAGTTATAAGGATTTTACCATACTATTCATTTTTCCTTATGAGAGTAACAGCAGGAAGCTCCCGAAATATAATTTATTTGAAAACAAATTGAGATTACAAACGAATATTTTATTACTTTCAAGAATGCAAAACTATTTAGGACTGAAAAGATTCATTTCTATCTTTTGTTAAACGTATAAAATCGATCTCCGAAAGGAAAAACCCACCTTATGATTCACAGACTGCATAAACAAGTAGTGAGTGATTTTTAATAATCACACGTGATGCACGGCAGAGCTCCTTCAAGCACTGTTATATATGGTGGCAATGAAATGAATGATCGCATCAACCGGGTGAGGCATGAGGTGAAGTATACTGACGACTATAACACATGAGTATCAAGTTTATTTTAGAGTTTAATACTTGAAAAGGCACCGATCGAAGACTAGTAAGTACGAAACAAAAATATGTGTCGGGATCATCATGAAATTAAGAAGAATATT
Organism: Orchesella bifasciata; assembly: GCA_034697805.1. Classification (NCBI taxonomy): domain Eukaryota; kingdom Metazoa; phylum Arthropoda; class Collembola; order Entomobryomorpha; family Orchesellidae; genus Orchesella; species Orchesella bifasciata. The sequence continues at coordinate 40,392 of JAQGAP010000046.1, forward strand.
TGTAACAATTTGATAAAAATGAACATGACAGTCTAATCGTCGCTGATATGTTCTGGCACCACCACAAATGTCAACGTCTTTGCTCCTCGCTTGATGGTTACATTGAGTTTGTCATCGACTTTGATTTTGTCATGAACTTGCGCTGCACTTGTTATCTGCAAGCCATTGATGTTGGTTATGATGTCACCTGGCTTGATTCCAGCACTGTTTTGAGACACGTTATACACAGAGGATTAATTGTTGAAACTGGGAGCATAATTGCCATTCATTCTAATGAAATAGACATAATGAAATCAGGGACTTACAGGTAGGCAGGACTTCCAACAACCACTTGCCACACCACAACTCCATAACGTACACCAGTTACACCCGTTTTGGCTTCTAATTCCATTCGTATTTGGTCGGTAATGGTCAATATTGTGAGGCCCATGTAACGTCTGCTTCCTTTGACCTTTCCAGTAGCTAGAGAATTTAATTGGGAACCATCACATGGACAATTAGCAAGCAGAGACTACTATTTAGAAACAATGAGCTTATCCATTGACTAAATAAAGTAGTTAAAAAATTACCTTTTCTGAGCTCAATCCGCTGAAGAAACTTTTTCGCATGATCGATAGGAATAGCGAATGAAATTCCAGGCATAACTTTCATGGAGTTTATGCCAATCGCCTCCCCATCCAAGTTGATCAGTGGACCACCTGAGTTTCCAAACTGCGAATTAAAAAAACATTGTTTCTAACGTAGAGTGAATTGTATGCTAGATTTCGAACTGGTATTACTTATTAGCATTAAAAACTAATTACGGTAATTGCGGCATCAGTCTGAATGTAGTTTATGTCATTTGCATGAATCCCAATCTCACTTGCTCCTCGCGTACTGCTAACTATTCCAGAGGTTACAGTATTCGAAAGATTGAGCGGACTTCCCTAGAGTCACAATGTAAAATACGTTAAGTGTTGTACACGTACTTGTATTTAAAGCCACTACTAGAAAGTCTGTAAAAATAATTACCATTGCGACTACAAATTCTCCAACTCTTGTTTCGGATGAGCGGCCCAACCTGAGCGTAGGAAGACCTCTCTATAACGGATAAGTGGATCAATTTAAAACTCGACGTAAGGTTCTGCTAGTATGTTTTTACGAAGTTAACTTTCAAACTTACGGCGTCAATACGAACAGTAGCCAAATCAGATTCGTAGTCCACCTCTTCAACGTATCCAGCGAAGGAGCGTCCATCGTACAATTTTACCTGCATATAATGAAAAAACGAAAAATTATTGCTGGGGTGTATTATTAGTTAAGGTAACAGTTAGATTATAAAAAAAATCAGTACAAAATAAGATAACTTACCATTATGGAGGACTGTTTATGAGCAGCGACAACGTGAGCATTTGTGAGTATTATGCCATCTTCTTTAACAATAAATCCCGACCCATTGCTTGACCCTTGAGGAATGCCAAACCAGTTAACAGTAGAATGGTCCTTGACTTCAATACATACCTTCCAAATATGAATCTCGATGTTAAAAAAGACAATTTAACCCAAATACTCCAGTCCTATTTAATAACTAACCACGGAGTCCTGGACAGCTTCCACTACGTCTGCAATAAAGTTGAATCTTTCACGTCGACCTGTCCCTTTCACAGGTGGAGGGTTTGGGTTTTCTCCTCCAAGATCAGTTACAATAGGCTTCGCAGCATTTACAACAAACAACTGCTTCATTTTGGACAGCACAGAGTTACCATGATCAGCCTTATAAACCTCATGCTCATCTTCATCCTGAGAAAGTACTGCGAACGCCAGCGAAACACAGAGTGCAATGACAAATGGCTGAAACAAAGAACCCTGAAGATGGCAGCGATTTAAATTGGAAGTGTCGTTTTCTCCAAGAAGTTCTTGTCTTTGATCCTTCTTGGAATTGCTTAAACGCATATTCCAAGCAACAGATTGTTGAGTAGTGCTTGATCCAACAGTGATCAGTCTTCGTCCTAATGCATTTCCTATACAGCGATTGAACACTTTAGTTGTGGATCTCCCGATCTGAAATCTTGATGTCGTGCAACAAACAGAGCGAGAGAAGTTGACGACAAATTGATTACACCGGATCAATTCCCATTGCATAAACTGTTTGGAATATCCACCCTTCATGAAGCCAGGAGAGATCATCCTTCTGGCAGGAAACGATACTTTAGAACTGTTCCACATTTTTGAAGCGTAAATGATGAAATTTTTTAGGACACTTTGACCTGTCAATGGCCAAGGCTAGATCTAGAGTCAGAAAATTAAAGCCCAATTAGTAGACTACAGATCACGTGATAATCACAAGTCAGGACTAAAGAATAGCAATGTCAGTATCAAATGTACATTTGCCGAATTTGTATGTCATCAAACACACCAAATTAAAAATGCTGAGTTAAGTCATCTCAAAACAGGAAAGTAGACGTGATGATGGGACACTGTCAGAATGAGTGAGTGTGTCAACACAACTGACTGAGAGGAAACAAGATTTCACACGAGGTTTTTTACTCAAAACATTGGGGTATTGTGTCGAGGCACAGAACGTGCATTTTATTTTTCCCCTGTTCTATTGCCCAGTCATAATATGCAGGATTTGCATTCCAAAAACACATTAGGCTAGTTTAGTAATCCCAGCTTTTGTTGTAGTATCAATGTACCGTATGCTTTACTGAAAGTCAATGATGTTCATAATTTCACACATTAAACGGACGATATGTTTTATTATATTACCACAATCGTAGCTACTAAACATGAAATATCTAGCGAGTCGTTTTACTTGTGAATACAAAAGAATAATAATTGGATAATTCTTATCGCAAACAATTAGTAAAAGCAAGTATATATTTAGATCAGTCGGCAATGAACAGGAGGTGAACACCACGAAAACAAACTCTTTTAACAACTGAACAACTTGACAAGACGAATGTTTTTAACATAAACATTACTTACAATTCGCACCGGGACTATGTTAACTGACAATACAATCAGTTTCATTTAACACTTAACACTAAAACAATCATACTATCTTTATGAAAAAGAAAGCCTCTAATTTTGGAGACATTCCAAAAATTACCAACCAGTCCTTTGGTACTTACTTTCAGTAACTCTTATGCTAATATGTGAGAACACCAACACTGTTTACTAGTCTGTACCCATTACCACTCCACGAAATTAAATCGCTTGACCCTATAAATTTACCAATTACGGGACCGCTTGCTGTACATAACCGTTTGTACAAAAATTATTAAATTATATCCAAGTCAGAATTAAGTAAATGTACAATTACCCAAACAATTTTCAGATCACAGACATGACGGTTAACAAAACATTATAATCCGGAAGTGATCACTAGTTGACTACACAGCACCACATTGGGTAACTCCAACCATCGATTTACAAATTAAGTAATTTCATACAAAGGTCGACAAAATCTTTGATCATTGGTGACATCTCTTCAACTTTGCAAAACTTTGCAGCAAAATAAGCTGAAACCTCTTCAACCTGGACTTCAGCCTGCAAAGCTGTAGTCATCAGGGCTTCTGATAAGTTGTACATGAAAAAGTTATTGATGGTACATCGAACCTTTGGAGATTTGTACGGTTTGTCAAGCAAACTATTTAGCATCTCTGTATGAAAAACCAAGCAAAGGTACTCGGACAACGCATAAGAGATTCTCATGTCATAAGCCTTCTGAAACTTCTTCCCTGTCACCTCAACAAAATCCTCATACTTTTGGTAAAACGTACGAACGGTTTTCAATTTTTCTGGGCAGTCTTTGATGGCTTGTTGAAATATAGTTAAGTTAGGATTATCGTCTTTGGCTGCGGAAGACGCTTTTGACTTTTGGTCGCTCGGATTGACCAGTAGATTTTTGAATACGCAGAGAAATATAGAGACCGCTATAGCCAGGATTTCCCGTTTCTGAAACGTCTTGCACCCATCCTTATTTTTAACGTAGTGAAGGAGACAAGCTATCCAAATTCTGTAAGACGCAGGCCAACGCTGAACATAGCTACGCAAATCAGAGCTATCTCCAAAAAGGGTTTCTGACATAATCCCTAATTTCTTTTCACAAGTCAGTTGCTTTCTAAACTCGGCATTTGCTGCTGTTCCTATAAACAGCTTTGGCAACTCCCCAAAAATTGGGAGCTTTGTAACCGGACACAAAGTCTTGATTTCCATGTGCCCTTTGATACGGGTTAACACATAGAAGTTGTAGGCTTCATCACAAAGGAGGATGCCTGCTGTAACTGAGATGATTGGGACGGAGAGCTCATGACAGCTATCATCTTCAAACCACTCCACTTGTGGATTAAAAATTACTAGATGATTCTTGTACAAATTCAGCAAGTACGATTGAAGCTCACAGGATGTGTGTTCTTCAAGGAACCAGTTTGGCAAAACGCTATCACATATTTTAGCTTCTAATTTGGCAAGTTTCTGTTCAAAATTGGCCTTTTGGTAGACATCTCCAGATCCGTTTCCAAGAAGTGCTGAAGCTGTTGCTCGCATTAGATGATCTAACTCTTCTTCTGTGACTTCATCATTTGCCAGAGATGAATCTCCTTGCTGGCCCTCCGCCACTGGCTTTCCCTCCGAATCTCCATTGCAACGATCCTCCTCACTAATCCATTTGGAGAGATCCAAATTCGTTTTCAGTGTTGACCAAACCCGTCGTTCCCCATCCATTCCTTCATACATGCTGACAATTTTGTTGATGCTTGAGGTTGTACTTTCCTTCTTTGACTCTTCAACAAGACGAACCAATGCATCTATCCCGACTTGAACGGTCTGCTTCCGTCCTAACCACTTCATTATACTCGCAATTCTTCCAGAGCTGGTGTGACAATTCCCATTTGCTTTGAGGGCTTGCAAGTTTTTGAACGCTTTACTGTGGATATAGTCGTTTCCTAAAATCACTGCAGCTAGCGGAAGAAGCCGTCGGTCCTTCATCTGAAACTCCTCGTCACAAAGTCGGTGAATAGAGACGTACTGCGCTTGCAAAGTCCAAACTTTACTCGGAATCGCCACATGATCATTGTCTTCACGTTCGAGAGAGGCTTTTGGAACAGTTGCTTTGGCAAATTTTAAACTTTTAAGTAAGATTGCCTTGCTGTTGATGTAGACAAAAAAGTCTGAATCCGAGCTAAGAATGTAACAATCTCCAAGCAAATGAGCGACGTATGCGATGGTACAGTCTGCCTCTCCCATTGTCTGGTAGCAAGGTATTTTCTGCTCGGCTAGTACCTCCAGAAATACAGTCTGTAATTTAAAAAAAAAAAAGAATTCTCGTCAATGCCAAAATTCCATTTTTCCAACATTTGGAACATTAGCGTTTAAAATTACTAACCTTAAGAAATACGGGAGTGTAGGTCTTTCCAGGAAATGGATCACGTTTCACATTGTCCCTTACAGCAGAATCAAAACGAGATTTCACGGTTGCGATCTTGTGTGTTTCATAAGCACCGTCCATCAGCACGATTGGAATGATTTCACATTGCCTTAGCTGTTGAAAGAAATAGCGAACGTTTTGGGAGTACGTCTCCCAATCACCTCCAAACCAATGTGCGTTTGGAACAGACTTTTTTGTTGAGGTGCCCGGTTTCTTGCCGTTTCCTCCACGTTGAACGACCGCATTTTGGCCATCAAAGTACAGAAAGTACATTAAATTACATCCATCTATCACCACTGGACAGCTTCGAAGGAAAACCTTTTCCTTATACTGATCCTCATATTGGGCAATAAATGTGGTAAGTCCACGTACACCCATCTTTCTTCTCTCCAAACCGAGCTTTTGGGTCTTCAATTTTACAACTTGATGAAAAATAACGTAACAAACAAGTTGAATATTTAGGTCCAAAGGGTTTGTTATCACATAATGAATAACTTTAACTTGTGAAAAACAAAGAAAAGTAAACTTACCAGTTCTCTTGCAATCTAATAGATGATTTGTTACCAAAAAACACTTCGTTGAAAACTGATGGCAAAAATTAGGTGATCACGTCTCAAAAACTACAAACCCTAAAAACTCTGATGGTATCTTGAATAGTGTCAACTTGTAGAATCTTACACTCCATTTGGAGGTTGATGCTAAGTGCCTCGAAAGGTCAAGAATGTTCCAAAATTTGTTTGCCTTATTTTTCAACTTCTTTACACAGAATAGAGCAAATCTCGGAAGTTGAGAAGTGTAGACGATATAGTTTGCAGTTTAGTTCATGTGCTGCAAAACATTGTTAGCGGGTTGGTTTCATATGGTGTCATTGAGCACAACACTGTTGCTCGGCTTGATTCTGCTTCACTTGTACTTCGAGAGTCTTTGTTCCATGACGTTGCTTTTGCATGGAAATATCTAAATCAATACATTCTCCGTCTTCACTGTCACTTAGCTTACATTTACATGTAATGGGTTTATAAAACCTACTAAATCTAAAGAAGTTTTGACTTCTATCCTCATTGAACTCATTGCCAAAGTCATTGAAATCCATGATTAAACATCTGCGCCTGAGGTTTCCTCCAGTATCCTTCCTGCCGACCTGCTGTAACATCAATGCTAATGAAAATGTCATTCGTTCCGTTCAATTCCCTTTTGCGGGATCCAATGTACAAATACTACTACTACAAGTACAACTCACAACCACAGCTAAGTTTACAATATGAACCACCAGTCCAAATGGGTGTCTGATCCCTAACAACAACAGCTCCGTCTTTACTACCAATTCCAACCAGAGTTGAAGTTGTACAGGAATTATTTGCTCCACGTTGGGCTTATGTATTAATTCCTATATAACTCGATTAAAATATACTCTTTAATTACAATATACTAATGTCTACTTGTAGACTTATTATGTCCGTTTTTCATGAATGAAGCGATGCAGCAGGAGTGGATCTCATTTTCAACGATGTCACACTCATCTTTATCTGCTTATAAGTTTAGGATGAGCAATTATATACATCATCAAATAATCATATTTTTGCGAACAAGGAATTCCCAAGATTTGAACATTTCATCTACACCTGGTACTAATGTTCCATGTATCGTAGCATAGCATATATTCCATATTTGTATATTGGATTTGGAAGGTTATTTCCTTATTCGCAGTCTTGAGCTGGCGATTCCATGAACTTGAGGTACACATCACAGATACATAAATACTGTTGTTGTGCGCATTGTTATTATATTAAGTACTCTATTAAGTGTTATACCAGCAAGTGCATATGAAAGGAGAACTACCTGTGATTTGCAAATTGTATTCATTCAACCTTGAAAGTCGTGTAAACTAAATCACGTCAGGATAATGAATGAATCAGTTTCAAAACCAATAGTAAATACTAAAACCTGGTACTACATCAGTTTTGCTAGTATCAAACCACGTTATATGAAATCCATGCTGATTTGCTATCAAACCTGCGAATTTGAGTATGCACAAACTATATGAATCTATTTGTTATGATTTCTCTGTACTCATAAGAACTGGCCTTGTAAAGTTAGACATTTAGGTGTAATTTTTCGAAAACATCGTGGCCTAAAAATTTGAATGGTTGGTTTGGACTGTAAATTAAAAGTAGGTGAGCGTTTACATAGTGTTTAAGCAGTAGCAGGGTCATAACTATGTTATTATAAACAGGTAACATCTCTGCAAACGACTGGGCTTCTCATATCAACCACAAATTAGCCGTTACTCACTATCCATAAGTCAAAAATATTGACGTTGCTGATCCCTTAAACAATTCAACGAGGTGGCGTAGTGCGTAGTCAACAAATCGCAAATACCCCAAACCGTGAAATCGCTAATATTCAGCAGCCAGAGAAGACCTGTTGACAACGGTATAAATCGAAGCAGTGCATGCATCTAGCAATTATTGTTTGTTAGGCTCCTCATTCATTCAGAATGTTAAGCAGGTAAATGTGGTGCGGTGTCTCCTCCACATTAAAACCGTTTGATGACTTTAACGCGCAGCAAAAGGCGAGCTTTGTAAAGATGTACCCTCCACGACTACCAAAACGGCCGGCCGCTCATTTGACATGGTGTGTACGTGCATATCGTGTACCAGGGATAGAATATCAGCTCACCAAACGAGAAAAATGAATGAATTCATAGATTCTTCTCTCCTACCTGCAATCAGCACACCGCACCACACCACTCAACACAACTACAACACGATCATTCATAAAATGGCATGTAATGCTGATAAGCTCAGGGATGCGATGCGACAGACAAGAAACGACGAGGAGTTTGTTTTCAAAAACAGGATATTAGTTTAACTATTTAGTTTGGGTACGTACACCGTATTAAGAAGAGACGGCGATGTGATCAGCAAAGCTGAGTCGAGAATGATGTATTTTATGGGCAGTGCCTCCATTGGTGGAGCAGCAAGTTAGACAAGTTACATGACACAACAATGATCATCATCGTCATGATCATGATGGGATGACGATGGGAATTGAAAAGACGCAATATGAAATGCACTGAGCTGGCATCCATTATCATGTGTACTTGTCTTAAGTTGTTTTGAGCATGATTATCATTACTCATTAATGTGCTATGACTAAAACAGTTGGTGCATGGTATGAGTCCCACTCCTCGTTTGCTTCCTTTTTCTCCTCGTCATGCAGTTTTGTTTGTAGGCTAAACAATATTTACAATTTATGTTACGATGGGAGAGACATACCTGCACATGTACTACTTTGCAGAAAAGAACAAACCAACTGGTTGGCGTTGGCTGCTTGTTGATGACATGCACCTAATTGTTGATTCTTTTAATTCATGTCTTTCATCTCATCTCATCGCCAAGTCAGTATCAGCACAATTTGATTTAAAGTACATTAGTAGTATGTATGCTCAATCATGTCGAGTAGGTAATTGCCTGTAATACGCGATTCATTTTACATACGCACTTTTGCTCACCAAAAGATATGAAACCAGCCAGCCCGTTCGTACGGAACAGATGCAAACTGTTAATGTTTCACCACTTTGTCTGAAAGTTGAAGTGTACCAACAAATTAATGAATGGTTGTGTGTGGTAGTCAATGAATGAATTAGCATAGTATGGATCGCTTGCTAATATGCAAATGCGGTGGAAGATAACAACGTCTTGTTGTCAAACCCAATGTTGCTCATTGTAAAAGTTGACATGTGTACCTAAATTTGTTTGCGCTTGCGTTTCAACGAATTGAGTCTCGGTTGATCCCCTTAACCTCGGAATATGATGCCAGATTAAATGTAATTTTAACATTTCGTTTCCTAGGTAAATTACGATCAAATTACATCAGTAATCAAGTGGTCATCAAAAGAGACGCTAGAATTTTATAAGGCAAGATAAGCCGAAATGTGTTACGGGATGCTAGGCTCACCTCTTAAACACAGATTGACTAGTCATTATTTCTATATTCTTAAGCAGGACTTAAGACTGCTCTCACACTCACATCACCGCAGTGTTAAAAAGTCCATTGAATATCTGCATTTTCTCACTTCACATTTGTTTCTTGTACAATGGGATCCTTCCAACATTAGCAGCATCATGTGTAGTATCACATCACAGCTCTCTTAGCTCATGAAAGAGCAAGAGAAGAGATTAGAATATTCACTTGACTCATTCATTTCATGCCATCATACCTAATACCTACCTACCCGACTCGCTGCGATGCAGTCACTCCAACTAATGTATATTTATATGGTATGAGTAACAAAAAGGGATACGCGTTTGGTTGATGCGATGTACTCAACATATAACTTGGACGGATGGACGTAGGCATTAGAAAAATAGCCAAGATAATCCACCACCAGCAATACTAACCAAACCACCACGGAGCTATGAACTATCTCTCTTCTGTTCAATATTCCGTTCCGTATCCTTTTCCCTAAAATACAGAAAACTATGTTGAGAAAAGTGACATTGCACTGCACTGACTTGACTCTTTGCTTGATATGGGTTTGAGCAGTGCTTATGTACATTACTCATTTTATGCATTAGCCTCTCTTAAATATGCTTTGCAGAGGGTTGTGTTGTGTTGAGCAAGTAACTAAAATATCTCTCATGAAAATACAAACACACAAAAGCCTACAAATACACACACAATGTAAAGGATGATGATAATGTGATGAACATGAGTAAACTGTAGTATGCAGGAAGATGCAGGTTTTTAAACGAGTGTGGTGGTAGAGGTTTTTTTTTCTATATACATTTTGTACATACATACATACAACATCCCTGTTATAAAGGATACAAAGTAAACCTACAGAAATTTCAATGTATATCAAACCAATGGTTGAATATGGAGTGAAGGAATATTTCTTTTTCAAGTAAAAATTCAAGTGCTGAGAGAGGCTGCACTTCATCATTTTTTACTTACTTAATGCATAATACTACATGATTGTAGGACTACACTACCGATAATAAAAATAGTGTAGTAATCTATATCAGCATTTTTTGTAGTTTATCATAAATAAACACTAGTCATCGAATTGAGTGGAACAAAATATGTAACCAATTATAATAATATACTACGGTTTAGTTTAGTGTTTGTAAAAATTTTAAAGTCATCTCTCTAAAAAAGGATGACTGAGACAAGGAGCAATGAGTTAATAACTTGTTCCCTAAATATCAACAATAATACTCGCCTTATATTTCCTAGTTTAGGGATTGTTATATTGTAATTAGTAGTTACTGGATGGGTTTGTCAAATACCTACAGCCAAGGAAACCCGTAAACTGGGAAAATGAAATATCCTTGAGGAGAGGAAGTGAGTGCAGTTACGAGTGCAACAAACAAGGTCAACACAGCTGAAAGGGAGATGATGATGAAGACAACGTTCGATGACGAGGAAAACTGTGGTGATTTGCATGATTGATTGATTGCAAAGAATGAACTGGAAGTTGGGATGGGTGAAGACAGATGAAGGTCAGTTTACCCAAATTTAGGCCAAGCTCTACCTGACATGTGGCTGATATAGCGAATCCCCGTTTTTTAAAGAACCCAACTTGTGATGATGATGGGATGTGAGAGCGGAGCACACGGAGTTGGTTTTAAAAAAATATGATAATTTTAAACCCGTTAAAAACGAACTTTTACCATGTCTTCCTGTATTACCTAACTAAGGTCGGAAATCGTGAATGTCGCTCGCTCGTTTTCTATTTTACTTAATGTCAAATGTGCAATGTGAAGGTAGTTACTGTTATTGCCAAATTGTTAATGAGTATGAAGGCATAAGAAAAAGTATTATTGACGTCCACGAAACGATAACGTCATTTAGCATTTAATTTGTATACTCTTGTAATGTCATGCTAGTAATAATTAGAGGAAGTGACGTTTAGCATAGTTAACTTATTTGGTTTAACGCGAGTTTATTACTTCTCTGGTGTACCAAGTTTTAATTGATCACTAATGCTAGTTGTACTTGTATAAGGATTGTAAAAACACGCAGTGCATTTAATTAATTGTTTCCGAGAATTTTAAAGCCTTTTACATAGAGTCGTTCGTACGGTGTGTGTACTTATTCGATGTAAATTTAGTTTAAAGCAGGTTCCAAGCAACTCCTTTGTAAATTTTTAACTATAACAGTTAGAACGGTTCAAAACAGTACAATAATACAAATTATACAGGTTCATTGAAAGGAAACCTCGTTCTCATAGTTTGTATTAAGTAGATTAAATACTTTTGAAGGAAACAACTATTTATTCTGAATACTTGTGAAGCATTATCATAGTGCCTCTGGTTGTATTTTTAACTTGGCATTAGTCATTTTAAAGGAAAACCGTAGCGACGCCGAGCTAGTTTGTATGATAATTTTAATTTGTCATTTTAATTATCTGTCTTATCTGCGCGTCGTAACTTTTAACCGTTGTATGGAAAACACTACACGTCAAATAATGGTCAACGACACCGTATTGCCTTGCTAATGTTATCTGACAACCACACGTTTTAAAGTGATTACGTTGGATCGATTACGGTGTTAATAAATGAAGAAGGTGACATCGACCCTACTACAGTTCAAGCATAATCATGTCGTTCTTCAGTGGGTTGAAAAAGGTTCTGAACTTCGGTGGGGGGATGAGTCGCGGTGGCGATGGAAGTGGACAGAGTAGATATAAAAAACTTCCGTCGTGCTTGCGCATGGAAGCAGATCCCTACCTCCAATGGGATTTTATTGGGGAACTTGGGGACGGAGCTTTCGGGAAAGTTTATAAGGTCAGAAAACGTTGATTTTGATCGTAGATAAAATCCTAATAATAATAGTGTTCTCTGAATGTTTATGAAAATGTAATATATTGTATTTCCATTGTAAACTTGAAGGCCAAACATAAGGAGACTGGTGTATTAGCTGCTGCAAAAATGTGCCGTCTAGAGACGGACGAAGATTTAGATGATTTTCGTGTCGAAATAGATATTTTAGCTGACTGCAAGCATCCAAACGTTGTAACTCTATTTGATGCATACTGTTTTGATAGTAAACTGTGGGTAAGTGTTCCAAAAATAATTAGAAAATAATGCTTGCTTTGAGATTTATTGGATGTCTGCCAAGTGCCAATAGGTACGTGGTGAAAGCAAAAGTGATTGTGAATCATGTTTGTTTATATAAATTGATAATGACTCATTCTTTGTTTCTTTGTGATTTTATAGCTTCTTTTGGAGTATTGTGATGGAGGGGCATTGGATACTATAATGGTAGAATTAGAACATGCTTTGCAAGAAGCTCAGATTGCCTATGTGGCAGCTCAATTGTGTATTGCATTGAGCTATCTTCATGATAATAAAGTCATACATAGAGATTTAAAAGCTGGCAATATCCTTGTCACAGCGGAGGGCGGAGTTAAATTAGGTAATTGATCAAACTTTCTTTTAATGTCAGGAACATTAGCAAAGATGGTAATGGCCTAATCACCCTTTCTTTTTACGACTGACTATAGCCGATTTCGGAGTTTCTGCGAAGAACAAGTATACGCTGCAAAAACACGACACCTTCATCGGGACGCCGTATTGGATGGCACCGGAAGTGGTGATGTGTGAGACGTTTAAGGATAATCCATACGATTATAAGGTAAAAAACTGGAGATGTTAAGTGGATCAACAGATGGAGTTATAATCAGAACTTTATAGGGTTCCAAATAACGAGTTACTATTAAACATAGGTTGACATATGGTCTCTGGGAATAACTTTGATCGAATGCGCGGAAATGGAGCCTCCTCACCACGAACTTAGTCCAATGCGGGTGGTGCTGAAAATCCAGCGTGGAGATCCTCCGAAGTTGACGAAGCCATCTGCATACACACCAGAGTTTAACTCTTTTGTTTCCAAGTGCCTAATTAAAGACCCACATAACCGACCAACAGCCCAGGAGTTACTCCATGTATGATTTTTTAACCTTCAGCTTTTTTCTGCGAATAGTTAAAAAGAAAGTTGCTAATAGCTAAACGAATGATTTCTTGTCTTTTAGCACCCATTTATAACGCGAGCTACCGACTCCAAACCCGTTCGTGATTTAGTAGCAGAGTTTAAAGCAGAAGTTGTCGAGGAAGTCATGGAAGATGATATGGCAGAGGTAATACTGATGTTTTGAACGTTCTCTCTTTAGCTTCTCACGAAATGCTTTTCTGTGTTGAAATATTGTGTTTTTAGTTTGTAAGGAATTGTAAAGCACAGCTTCATTTATTTACATTTACATCGCAGAAAGAATTATAGAAACATGCTAATTAGGTGTGATCGTATTGTGTGTCTTTCGTTTCCTTTCAATTTCCATGTCTTTCCTACTTCTTCTGCTCTCACAGAACTGTCAAACAAGTTTTATTCGCCATGAGGGTGCTGATGATACCGAGGGTAAGACCTCTAACATCTTGGGGTCTTAGTCTTTTATTATGCTTGATTCTATTTCATATTATCATTCATTTTAGAAAATTTATTCAGTAGTGGATTGATCGTAGTGTATCCATTTGTATTGAAGCTTCAGCTCTGAATCTCAGAGATTGTCTTGATGCTTCAAATCTTCTGAAAGAGCCCTCAACTACAGTTCTACTTTATTTTTGGCAAAACCTTGTTCATCTAGCTTTTTAGAATGTGGAATGTATATTCGTTATTCGTTTTAAATCCCGTCTCAACCCCCAACATATTGAATAATATTCAATTCATCCTGTTTCTAATGATTGCGAATTTTGCAATACTGACGACTCATTGTATTTGGATGGACAATATCTTCTTTTGTATTCATTCTGTAAACCGTTGAAACTATCTATCTGTATTCTGTGTTCTATTTCTGTGTGTTTACTTAACTTTTACACTTTTGGACAATCTGTAATGCTCTCACATCAAGTTGCATTCTACTAACTTGAAGCTAAATCTGACTATTCTTAACGACATCACTATGTATGTAATGTCACTAATCATGCATTTACTCAGGTCGAATTCAAGCATGGATTGAAAATTTATATGATAATGATAATGATGATGATGAGGTTTTTCTCATATTACTCTGCAGTTTTCAGATAACATATCCTTATTACTATAGAATACTCATGTTTGTTAATAGTCAGTCGTGTATAATTATAACTATATGTAAGTTTTTTTAATATTCGTCAATATTTTTGCAGAGGTCCTCCCAACTCCAAATCGAAATTGCAGACGCATCCGATTCTTCCGATATTGGTAAGAATTTATGAAGCACGCATATTCCATAGCTGTTATTCGCATTGTATCAAAATTGAAGCTGCAATTTGTAAATTGTAATTTTTCCAACAGTTCCTATGACTCCTTTGGATCAAGGCGCCTTCCCCCTTCCCGATACGCCTCCGTTATCCGGTGCAAGTGTGGAGAAACGGAGTGCTGCTGGGGAGGAGGTAATTCAGCCCAAGCGTACAAAGCAAGGCTCTCCCTCCCAGGGTGAAAAAGAGAAGAAAATAAAAGAGAAACGTCCTGCTCCACAACCTCCTGCCCCTGATAAACAAGCTTCGAAAGCAACTCCAGCAACCAAATCTAAAGATAGTTCAGCTAATGTGCCATTAAACTCTAACGGTGAATCATCACATCCCTCCGAAAAATCTAACTCTGATGCTTCTCCTAGTACCGTTGCTACTTCTGCATTATCCGTTACTGCTAATACTACCACTTCAACTGCAAACTCTACTCCTAGTGATATCAGTACTGTAGAAACCGTATCAGTTGGGGAACCTAAAGGAAGTGACCTGAAAAGTACCTCTAGTCCGCACAAAAAATTGGAACCAAGTCAGCCACCCGCAGCCACAGTAAAAGAACCCCAGGAAGCAAAGACAAGTCAAAAGGTTGAGAGAACGTCTGCTGAACAAATTCCAGAAGACGGTGGCAACCAACAGCCCCACCACATTGTTCAAGAGAACAGAAACAACAAGAATGCAAATGGGAAACAAAGTTCACCATCGAGTCCCAAGTGGCCTCCAAACGAAACTGTTGTTACAGCGTCGAGTGACATCCCTGATTTCAAAACAGTTACTTCTGTTCCGTGCCAGTCCGATAAAACTACCTCCTCAAAATCTGCCAATACTTCATATCACGAAATCAGACAGTCGCCAAGTAAAGACGAACACGAGTCATCAACTACTGTCCTTAGAGCTAATGGTTAGGAAAAACTTGTTGATCCCTACATAATTTTCTATTCAGAGCATATTTCCTAATGATTTGTTGTTAATATTTGAAAAATTAGGTCCAGTAACTGTGGACGCTACCAGACGTTTATCGGATCCACCTCAAGTTGAGTCACCAAACCATATTTACAGTAAAGTTATAAAACCCAAGAAGGAGGACAGAAACAAAGTTCAGGGCGATGCAGTGACCGTTGTACCTGTTGCTCCAGCTGACCCTGTTAGCGTCGTCAATGTAAATACCGACTCTGTAAAAATCTTAGGACAAGACAACTACTTCGAATCTTCAACGATTGTCACAGTGAGCTCGCCCTCAGTCAAAGAAGATTATAATGTGTCAATTGCATCACCATCAGATCAGGTAAGATTGTGGTTGATTTTGATTACATTTTAGCAGTTAAACTTTGAATCAAACTGACAAGCGTCTTATTGGTTGTATTGTAGGTTGTGGTCGTGGCAAATAGTACTAATAAAACGTGGCTAAGCTCCAACGATCTTCAGACTGATGATGGAAGACGAAATGTAACAGAGACTTCGGTGATTACATCTCCAATATCTGCTGTTAGTACTTTGGAACGTGATACCACAAAGGGCCAGAAACTGGATGACAGTGAAGTTGTAGTTATGAGTCCTGTTGCAGATCGCCATTCCCCAGTTGACATATATGAGCAAAGTAATTACTACACAAGTTTCTATTGGTTCATCTATTTGTGAATTTTGTATTATAAAACTATTTTTTTCTCCTTTAGACCTCAACATCAGCCATATTTCAGTTGTAGCGGTTGGAGACGAAACTGCTGGAAACTGGAACGATTCCCGTAATAACGTTAGTGCGGTAATGGTAGAACAGTCTTCCCAAGGTACAATGATATACTACTGCTTGCTTGTTCAAAGTTTCTCATTACTACTACGATTGGCAAAGCATAATCTATCTTTCAATTCTATAGACGACGCTCCAATATCAATAGTAGTTGAGGGCACCACCGAGGAAGCGACAGATGTTGATGCGGTTCCTGACCTTATGGTACCAAAATACAATAGCAGTGCGTCAAATGTGTCTTCTGCCAACTCTGTTGTAAAGAGGAGACCAGGTGCCCCAGGTTCAAAAGCAAGGCCTATATCCGACGGGCACATACTAAGCCAGCAGTATTCGAGTGGAAGCGTAAGTCTGCGAGCAATTATACACCAAAATTTAGTTGCTACAGATGGGGGATAGTTTCTAATTGGATATTTTCTACAAACACGAACAGAGTCGTGGAAAAGTAGACAAGTCTTTAAAATCTTCCGCTGTGTCCACCTCTCTGAAAGACATTCCATTGCAATCGAAAGAAGAGGAACGACAGAATTCTTCAAGTTTGGATAGAGCAGAAAGACAAAAGCGGACTGAGAATGGTCAGGCGAAACATTCCGTGGCAAAACCCACCCACACAAGAAATAGGTAAACCAATTTCATTTACCCCTTTTTCTCTGCTTTTAAACCAGCTTACGATTAGTAGTAAAACACATAGGTTGCGTAACTACTACTGTATTCTTTGAAATGAACAGATCTGATGCTGAGTCTGTATCAACGTCAGTTAGTCAGGACAGCAACAAAGAAAACCACACTTCAACCCCTTCTCCCTCTGAATCGACAGTTGCTCCCGAAGAGGAAGTAATTTTGAGGAGGAAAACCGATTCAAAAGTCAGTAAAAAAGTACTGCCCGAACAGTAAGATATGATTTTTCAAATGTTAGAGACGCTTTTTCTAACGTGTCTCTATTACTTGTAGGAGCGTGACAGAGCGAAGGAGGAGCTGAATTACAAAAAGAAAACGAGAAAGCGAACGCGTAAGTTTGAGGTGGATGGAGTGATAGTGACAACTACAACATCGAAAGTCATTTATGGTGATGACGATGACTCTGTTACTAACTACCATCTCAACCGCAAGCAAGAGTTGAGAGAGTTTAAACTCCTTCAGAAACAGGAACAAAAGCAGTGCCAAGATTTAAACCTCAGAGCTCACATGGCTTTGGAGGCTCAGGTTTGTGCTTAATCCTACGTCCAGTCGAAATGACTGTTGATATAAGACTGCTTTTTAAAGATCCCTTTTATATTGCAGGAAAAGAAATTCGAGCAAGAAAAGATGGCCCTGGTCCGAGCCTTTGAAAGCGAGATGGAAGCGAAACTGAAAACACAGAAGCAGTTGGTGGAAAAGACTGAACAACAACAAGAAAATGAACTTCGTCAGATGTCGAAGAGGATTCGGGCTGATCAGGTACTGATACACACTTTCACAAATAGTATTGCCAGCTTCCTGCTCTTGGATTTTTATGCTCAATGTTATGATAACAGGAAAAGGAAATGAGGTTATTCCGGGAAGGTCTTAAGCAAGAGGTCAAGCTACTTAAACAAGAAATAGATGAGATGCAAAAAGATATGCGAAAAAATGCATGGAGATCAAGGAAAGAGCAGTTAGATCGGGATCAGCATAATAGGGTAAGTTTGATTAATAGTTTATGTAGCGATCAAACTTTTAGGATCTCCATTTAAATGGAGATGTGTTTGTTGTTTTGATCAGGAGCGTCAATTCCTGGAAAAGTTGAATGAAAGTCATGATTCAAGAATGAAACGTGAAAATGAGATTCACAGGTCAAGAATAGCTTCGATGGAAAGACAGTTTTTGGAAGAAAGACATGAGGTAATAATAGCTTCTTTCTGGAATTGCCGATGCTTAATTAATTAAACCGGGAGTTACCAATAATTTTTTAAAAATGTTTTCAGAGAATTCGTCGCCATAATAAAGCGTTGTGGGAATTGGAAGAGTCCCATATGAAAGAACGTCATCAACTGAAGAAGCGACAGATTAAAGAAAGTTTCCATTTACAACGACAACAGGTATGCTCATTCCTAACCACCTTATCCAAACCTATAACATCATACAATGGTAAATCAATCTATAGTATCTTGCAAAACTTTTAAATGCATATTTTAAATTGTCGCAGATGTTGATAAGGCACGAGAAAGAACTGGAACATCATCGAAGGGTCAGTTGCCGGAAGGAAGACGAACTTTTGAAACGGCAAGCAGCAGAGAAACGGGCATTACCGAAGAGGATAAGAAGTGAAATGAAGATTCGAGAAATGATGTTTAGAGAATCTTTGAGGATTCATGCACCTGGATCAAATCCGGCTACTGGACCTGAGGACGAGAAAGACCGGCTCAGAAAGGTATTTTAAAGTTACATACATGTCTGTTGTATATTGTTATACTTTCTTAATTGTAATAAATTCTAAAATTACTTTTCACCAGTTCCAAGAGCAAGAGAAAAAGAAATACAAGGCGGAGCAACAGCGTTTGGATGACAAGCACATTCGTCAACTTGAGGAAATGAGAGGGAGCAGTGAGGCTGCCAAGAGAGAACTTGAGCAACTCCAAAATGAAAAACGTAAGCTGAATATTTTTAATATTCTATATATATTTGTATTGCAAAATTGCTATATATTTATGCAAATGTAAAAATCATTTTCAGGGGCTCTGTTGACACAACATGAGGAGATGAAATTAAAGGAGCTTGACGAGCTGTTTTCACAACATTTGAAAGCATTTAAAAGTGAAATTCCCCTGAAATTGGAGGTGAGTATAAACAAAGTTTTAGAAAAAGTAAATCCATGGGCCACGAAAACAAAATCTTACCGTACCCCATATTTTTTTCATTTAGCGACTGGAAGCTGAATTCATGTCACAGATCATGGAACAAAGAAAGTTTTACGGCGACATGGTTCTCAACGACGTCTCTGAATCCTTGTCTTCACATAGTAGAAACGTATTTGGGTCTGGCAATAGTACACCCCTCCCCGCCAGCTCGTTCTCTAGCTTAGAATCTGAAACTTAGCATATTGAAACTGTATCCGCTGAGTTGCCTTCGACTTGTAGGACCACTTCATTACTACTGCAAAGTGACCTAAATTGAAACTTCGAATAAAGTCTGAACGTCTTGTCGACAATTCATGTGTAGCGTAATAATCTAAAAGGTATTTAAGACTGCCAACAAAACTTCGATTGTTGTTGATGTATATTACATTCAGTACATGCAACCACCACGAGTTATTGCTGTTGCTCAGGCATTGTAGAAATATTAAGAGCCGTTGCATTTCGTAGCATTTTTTGTTAACACAATTCAATGTTATTTGTTTCCTTCCTGTCTCCGCATACGCGTTACACACGACGTGTGCAATTCATTGCATTTGTTTTTGAGAAAATTATTTACTTAATTAATTGTACATTTCACCAGTGTTAGTGGTAGATATTATGATATATTATGTTATGTATATCCATAAATTATGAACTATGTATTTGTGTAAAATATATATATTATTGTATCATTTTCGGCAATCATTAGATTTACATGTTAGTAGTACTGCGTTAACTTGTTAAAACTCAGCGTTCCAGTTCTGTTAGACGTATGTTTAAAAATTTGCTGAGCCCCCATTATCTTATTACATGTTCAAAAAAAAAGTTTACGTAGACATTGGATGGAGTGGGCAGCTGTGTCAAATGTTGTACTAAAAAAGATTCACGAATGGTGAAACCAGTCCCAGACGGGCGTTAAACCGACACAATTGTTCTAGAATTCTGTGTCCTTTCATCAATGATTTGTTCCCCACCTCCGTAACATTGCCCCTCCTTCCTCATTCATTTGTCTAAGCAATGCAATGTAACAAGTTATTAATAAAAACTAACTTTTCCATTGTATACGATGGAATAATGTTCCTACTCGGCGATTTGTCGTAAATAATTAAAATCACATAATCACACACGGACCGACCGGTAGACAAACATACTTGGTAATTAACTTCTTTGCAAGCTAAGCGATTTACTTAAGGGAGTACTTGTAATTAAATGATGCCATGCTCTCTGATCTGGATGTCATAAAATACTTTTATGTATTTACAAGCAGATTACTACTTCCAGGAACCCTCCAAACCCGACGAGATGCATATGATTCGACGAGGAATTTTGTGCTGAATTTGGGGGTGCCTTCAGTTTTTCAAGAATCGACTGACCAAGTTTTTATTTAAAATGGTTAGATTATCATAATAGGTAATTTACTTTAACGGTAATTATGACTGACAATTTACTGCATTAATTCATGAGTTTTAAAATACATCAGTTATTGCATTCGTATGTTGCAGCTCAGGTCTACCAGAATGCGGCTCATTACCGATAGGTCTAATCAAAATTTGTGTAGGTCAAATGGAACTTCGAACGACATATATCAGGCGTTACATAAAGTCCACTTAGCATTTATCTTTATGGGTGAAAAACCAAAGAAACTGTAGGTACAACCGAGTTACAAAAACTGAAACCAGTTCAGTACAGTCATGTTAACTTTATTAATGGAAAAATAAAAGTCACATCAGTCCACTAAACTAGCTCATTTACAAACAATAATTCACATTGAGGTACACTAACATATGAAAACCATGAAACCATGAACAGTCTAAAATCACAGATGTGAAAGATATAAGTATAATCGTACATCTATACCGAAACGAGACGGGCTTTCAAAACCCATGTTTGGATTTGTGATGACCTTTACTTGCTTATCTATACCCATTTCTCTCAACCCTTGTTCGAAATTCCTCCAAAGTGATAAATTTTCATCATTAAAATAAATTTTAACTGCTTCAAAATCTCGCTTTGCTAAGCTTTCAATTGTCTTTGTCACGTCCTGTGTGTCTATTTCCAAACCCTCTATCCTAAGATCGACCAGGGTGTTAGAGATGACGGTATTGCAATTAAGTGCTTTTGGGGTTGATGTGGAGGATGGTTTGCCTGCGAGATGAAGAGAACGAAGGGATGGAAGAAATGCAAAGATTTTAAGATCAATCTCTTTGTTCAGGCGTGAATCTATAATCAAAGTAATAAACTTAAGGGAATGGGAGCTGCTTTTAAGCATTGGATATACAATGGAGATTTGGGAACCGTAAGAATCGAAATCTAGGTATATATATTGAATGTGCCGTTGGCATGCGAGAAGTGTTTTCCAAACTTTGTCGTTCTCAATACTTGCCACTTCTGATTCTCTTTTTAGGAATATTATTAATTTTATCAGTTTCTTGGGTGTTGTTAATAATAGTGACTTCAGTGAAGAATCACACACGGAACCGTACAGACTCAATTCTCTTACGAATTCCAAGTTAAACGGAATGCCTTGCTTGGAGTAGTCACCAATGGACAGCCTACCTACACGTCGTGTTCCGTGTTCCAACCTACACATCTCACGGATCTGCTTATAACTTTCGTCAGTTAATAGAAAACCAATAGTACAGTTGTCATCAATATTATCTCGCCACCTTCGGTTCACGCGACGGACCTTGAATTTTTCATATATCCATAAGTAACCCAGGATTTTACACAGTAACTGAAAGTATTATCAAAATAATGTTATATTCAGAAAAATTAATCTTATATAATGCATGCCGAATGTAAAACTAATTAAAGTTACCTCATTTGGCAAATCCATGATTTGGCGGACCATGATGAAGGATTTCACTAGAGGTATTCTTACTGAAAGACTTGGAACAGTAATGCGAGGTAGCGTGTTCGAATAAATAAGAAAGACAAGTATCACAAACAACAAGACTGAATATGACAAAATGCTTCGAGTTTGTGAACTCAAATCTATATATAAAATCTGAAGGTGAAGGGAATTTTTGCTCCGCCTTTGAATTCCAAAAATATACCAAATATCACAAAAATTAAGCTGAGTCAGATACGTAGCTAAACTGATCTGCATTCAATTCAATGCACTAATGACCAGCATTTAATGCGCTTATGAACTTCATTCAATGCGGTTAATTTAGTGTAAATTGCCGTTTTTTAATTTGTGCGGTTAATCTCAGAACGTTTGTAGGTTTAATAAAAACTATTTGAATGCAAATTTCAAACTAGCTCTAAATAAAAAACTTCATTTCTGAATGACTTTTCGTATTTGTCCGAGCATAACTTTGGAATCCTTTGACTAATTTTGTAGAAACGTTGGTGCCGGGGGGTAAGAAGTACTAAGGTGTAAGTAGGTGCCATATTTGGTAAGATTTGGATAATGAATAAGAAACTGCCAAACGGACGGACAACTTAGTAGATCCATAACTTACGGAATACATTCGGCTTTGCAATGAGCATTTGCTCCGCAGCTGCAGGCACCTTAGTGTTGCACCAGTTCCTTGAAATCCTTTTCGTTTGTTTGTTCGTTATATATATAGTATTGCAATAAAGACTAAGAATGGGAGACTGTATTGAGAGGGTAGAAAGGATCTAAAGGTGGAAGGGTTTCATGATTTTGGATAATATGACATTTTTCCTTCTTACGCTGCATGGTTTCATAGTGTCAGGTTTTAGGATGAATGCTATTAATACAAGGGAGTCAGTATTATAATGTCAAGAAAAGCTTTATTATTTTCAAAAATTTAGTAGCTCATTACTCAAATCATACCATTTTTTATATAATGAGAACCTAATATTTTCAACCGTAGCCAGTTAGAGAACGATAGTAAAAGGAGTGTTTGCAGTAAGGGCAGTTTTTTGCAGCAGATTCGGAAAAAAATTATTCCAATTTTATGTGCCTGTCAGTTAAAGCACATCAAACTGTGTACCCTAGGGTACTTTTGGTTTGGCATATTTTTGGAATTCAAAGGCGGAGCAAAAATTCCCTTCACCTTCAGATTTTATATATAGATTTGAGTTCACAAACCCGAAGGATTTTGTCATAATCAGTCTTGCTTGTGTTACTTGTCTTTGTTATTTATTCGAACACGCTACTTCGCATTACTGCTCCAAGTCTTTCAGCAAGAATACCTCCAGTGAAATCCTTCATCATGGTCCGTCAAATCATGGATTTGCCAAATGAGGTAACTATAATTAGTTTTTCATTCGGCATGCATTATATAAGATTAATTTTTCTGAATATAACATTATTTTGATAATACTTTCAGTTACTGTGTAAAATCCTGGGTTACTTATGGACAGATGAAAAATTCAAAGTCCGTCGCGTGAACCGAAGGTGGCGAGATAATATTGATGACAACTGTACTTTTGGTGTTCAATTAACTGACAAAAGTTATAAGCAGGTCCGTGAGATTTTTGGAACACGACGTTTATTTCAGCTTTCCATCTTTGACTACTCCAAGCCAGACATCCCAATTAACTTGGAATTCGTAAGAGAATTGAGTCTGTACGGTTCCGTGCCTGATTCCTCGCTTAATTCACTATTACTAACAATACCCAGGAAACTGATAAAATTAGTAATATTCCTACAAAGAGGATCTGAAATGGCAAGTATTGAGAACGACAAAGTTTGGAAGACACTTCTCGCATGCCAACAGCACATTCAACATATGCACCTATATTTCCATTCTTACGGTTACCAAATCTCTATTATATATCCAATGCTTAAAAGCAACTTCCATTCCCTTAAGTTTATTCTTTTGAGGATAGATTCACGCCTGAACAAGGAAATCGATCTTAAAATCTTTGCATTTCTTCCATCCCTTCGTTCTCTTATCCTCGAAGGTAAACCAACCTCCACATCAACCACAAAAGCACTTAATTGCTACACCGTCATCTCTAACAATTTGGCCCTACTTTGGATAGAGGGTTTGGAAATAGATACACAAGATGTGACAAAGACAATTAGAGGCATAGCAAAGCAAGATTTCAGAGCAGTTAAAGTTTGTTATCGTCATGAAGATTTATCACTTTGGAAGAATTTCGAACAACGGTTGAGAGAAATGGGAATAGATAAGCAAGTAAAAGTCACCACAGTTTCAAACATGGGGTTTGATTGCTGTTCCCTTTCCCATTTCAGTATACATGCATTTTTCACTTAAATATATGATATTTTAGACTGTTCATGATTTAATGGTTTTTATATGTTAGTGCATCTCAATTTGAATTATTGTTTGTAAATGAGCTAGTTTAGTGGACTGATGTGACTTTTATTTTTTCATTAATAAAGTGAACATGACTGTACTGAACTGGTTTCAGTTTTTGTAACTCGGTTGTACCTACAGTTTCTTTGGTTTTGCACTCGTAAATATAAATGTTAAGCGGACTTTATGTAACGCCTGATCTATGTCGTTCGAAGTTCCATTTGACCTACACAAATTTTGATTAGACCTGTCGGTAATGAGCCGGCATGAATTAATGTAGTTAATTGATTGCAAATATTGTATTGTAAAACAAAGGGCACCCCCAAATTCAGCCCAAAATTCCTTGTCGAATCATATGCATCGCGTTAGGGCCCGGTTTGGAATGTTCTTAGAAGTAGTTATCCCGTTATAAATGCATACAAGTTTTTAATGACACTCAGATCAGAGAGCATGTCATCAATTATTTACTAGTACTCCCTTAAGTAAATCGCTTAGCTTGCAAAGAAATGAATTACCCCGTATGTTTGTCTACCGGTCGGTCCGTGTGTGATTATATGATTTTAATTGTTTACGACAAATCACCCAGTAGGAACATTTTTCCATCATATACAATGGAAAAGTTAGTTTTTATTATTAACTTGTTATATTGTATTGCTTAGACAAATTTATGAGGAAGGAGTGGAACATGTGATAAGATAATGGGGTCTCAGCAAATGTTTTAACATTCATCTAACAGAACTGGAACGCTGAGTTTTAACAAGCTAACGCAGTACTACTAACATGTAAATCTAATGATTGCCGAAAATGATACAATAATATATATATTTTACACAAATACATAGTTCATAATTTATGGATATACATAACATAATATATCATAATATCTACCACTAACACTGGTGAAATGTACAATTAATTAAGTAAATAATTTTCTCAAAAACAAATGCAATGAATTGACCATGTCTTGTACAATTCATACATATTTTATCGTTTTAATAAATGAATTGAATACGCGTGCTTAACTATTACCTAATAGCTCGCAAGTAACTCCGATTTCTTTAACAGATCAAGCACACCGGCAACGTATTTCTTCATCATAGCAATGAACCTTTCATTTTTGAGGACGTCAACTTCATTCACTTGAAAAATGTATTGATGACTGTTCACTAGAAGATCTATTTTAATCTGCATTGTATCCTCTTGATACATCCGGAAACTTAAATCTTTATTTGTAGACTCGACGAATTTATATTTTACCCCTAAAGTGAGCAAATCAGTTTGAGGTGTTATGCTCAAAGTCTTTGGTTCGAATAGTGATTTTTGCGTGGTCCTTTCCCATCCCTTTTCCAACACAACGTCGTCAATGGCCTGTGCGATGGTTTTAAAAAGAAACTTCTCCGGTCCTTGCAGTTTTTTCAGTATTGCTGGCATTCTGTAATGTTATTTAGATAAGTGTCTACTTACTTGAAATGTCAAAGAAAGGTAATATTTACGTGTATGGATACGCTGAATATTAATTGTTATCTTACAGAAAGTTTGACCGTAAATTGTCCAGTATCTTCGCAATCTTGAAGACCAATTCATTGAATTGTCCTATTATGAAAATCAACTGGACGTCTTTTTTTTTAATGGTGGAACCGGTAATGTAGGTGTCGTAGACAAATTCAAGTTGATCACCTCCCCAACTAGTTTCAAACAGGGCCATAATGAAAGTATTCCCCTCAGTATATATGACTTTAAGACTGTCACCTAATTGATATTGCTGATATTCCAGCTCTAGTCTCGTCGTAGCACCTTTTATTTCAATATTTGTTTCAAATTCCCCCAATTGTTCCCCAAGACACTTATCCCCGTCCCTATCTTGAGAAACTAGCAGGTAGGATTGTTGGAGTAAAGCCCAGTGTATCGCTACTACCATGAGTTGAAACTTTTCCGTTATTGTCATTTTGCATGTCAAAAAAAAGCTTTGAAACCCTATCGGGAAATTGAGAGGCATTTTAGGAAGAATCAAGTTTTTTGCACAAATCAATTTTTTTAGATAGAACTACAAATTATTCTGAAATAGGATGGTAACTGTCGAAGAATGTCGTTTTTCTTTTTAGAATGAACTGGATGGTATAAGATGAGGAGTGATACTGACGTATTTGGACAGGAAAAGATAGTAAGAAGTTGCCTCGTTTGGAAGGTTTAGTTTTAGGTGATCAAGTAAGGATAACTCTTTAGGGGAGTTTTTGGGCGTCAATATGTATGAACATGCATAATGGTTCACGTACTGAACAGGAGGTTTTACTTTTCCGTAAGCATGTTTGTAATTGAATTTGCATTGATGTCCGTACTTAAATCAAACTCTCGCAAGAACCTTCGGTCCTTGTCATTCATAAACCTTAAATGAAAGATTTCAGTCTGAAACTTTATCTCATTTTTATTTTCCAGCCTGTAGAGATACTAAGCTTTTAGTCCAGTCCACATAACTATCCTTGGTATAAAAATGAATAATTCAATTAATCTACATATTATCTGTATTTCTCTTTCCTTAATAAAACCCCACATGGACAAAACTCTTTGTGTGGCAATGTGAAAATGCACCCCCCTTTCATTTAAAAATGCCATGAAGAAATCAAATCATGAAGGAGAGTCAAATCAGATCGGGCGCATTATATTGTTAAACTAAAATTCGTTACCTACTTTTCAATACAAGATGACATTTAGACGTATTTTAGGACGTAATTTCAGATATAATGTCTAAAATCGTTTTTGAAACTCCTTGTACAAAATACTATGAATTGAAAAGTTTCAAGGTTCTTCACTCCAAAGCAGGTAGCGTTCTTTTAAAATGGGAAATTATTCAAATATCTGACTTGTGATCGCTTGTTAAGCTTCTAAAGTTTCTATCAAGACCCTAAACCCAAAACATTTTATGCATATTTATTTCATGAAATTAGAATACAGAGGCTTGGGGTTGGCTTCGCCTAATTTGTAACGAAAGTTAAGCATAGAGTAAATACTTCAAACGGGGGATCTTGCGAGCCAGCCGTTTCTTCCAAATTCTTTAGAACCCTCAAAAAATCCTTCTGACGTTCATCAATTGAGCCAATTCAGATGTCACTCATAAGTGTTCAACGATTTATTAACTGAAGACTTACTGGAAGTTTATTGTTTTTTAATATTTAGATTATCAACGGTTCAGAGTAGGCAAAGCAAACAAGTCTAAATAAATTTTGTCTCAATTCCAGCATTAAAAATGAGGGTGCAGCAAAGCAAATCAGGAGATTTACAGGTCGTATTACACCGTCACTTCAATGAACTAGCTTTATTGAAACAGGAAGTCACATCAACTTTGGTGAGACTTGACAACATTTTTGCTAAGTATTCGAACAAGCATGTGTATTT
Source organism: Orchesella bifasciata (assembly GCA_034697805.1). NCBI lineage: Eukaryota > Metazoa > Arthropoda > Collembola > Entomobryomorpha > Orchesellidae > Orchesella > Orchesella bifasciata. The sequence continues at coordinate 68,312 of JAQGAP010000046.1, forward strand.
TACATAAGGTCAATAGCTTAAGATGTCAGTGGATTTTGTTAACACATGTGGATTATTGCTTTTAGGGTTTTGAATCCTTGGATCAAGATAGTTTTTATTTTTTGTGCAGTGGAAAAATTTTGACTGATAATCAACTGCACTCCCTGACCTCCAGCCATGAGGAGCCTACAGTCGTCACGATTGTTCCAAGAGTCTTGGGTGGGAAGGGAGGTTTTGGCTCTATGCTTCGAGCTATTGGAGCTCAAATAGAGAAAACCACAAATCGAGATGCCTGTCGGGACCTTTCAGGAAGGAGGTTACGGGACATAAATGAAGAGCAGAGGTTGAAAAAATGGTTTTCCAAACAAGCGGAACGCGAACATGAAAAGTTGGAAGCTAGGAAGAGAAAGTTGGACAAACTTAGACAGGTTGCAGAAGGACCCCCACTCCCCAAAATTGATGACCAGCAATACCTTCAACAAAGAGAAGATATGGTTGATGCTGTGTTTGATGCTGTTGACAAAGGTAATTCTACCTAAAAAAACTACTTGTCTTTAGTGTCAATGTGTTTTTAAGTTACAATAAATCTGGATGTTATACACATTACTGAAAACTAATGCTCATGATCATGAACAGGATTTGAACACTCAAAGGACGCCGGAAAAGTAGAATCGCCAGATGTTGGTTCGGAATCATCAAACTCATCTTCGCTCAGTTCAACTCAGATTGACACGGAGGATTCTAACTCACAACCAGCTACTTCCCAAGCTCCAGCATCTGCTGCTTCCATTCCCGGAAGCAGTAGTGGTGTTAAAGTTAGTGTCGGCGATGGTGCTGGCACCAGCAAGGCTAGAAAAGTTGTCAATATCAAGAAAACTATGAAGAAGACCATGTAAGTATTTGGTTTTGTCTCTTTATCCAAACCTCTTAACGTGATTAACTTAAAAACGTCATTATTTAACCTATAGCTTGGATGAGGGCCTGGAAAGTTGTACCAGCAGCGATGAAGATTCTGATTCTGATGTAGTGAATGCAAAGAAGATAAAGTTGCAGTCGTAGTGTTACTGAAGGTGGAAGTTGACTGGAACTTCTTGCGTACGCGCACTATGTAGCGAAATTTAATGTTGCATAAATCGAGTCAAATATATATTTTTATGTTTACCTCTTAGGTCTCTATTTGTTGAATTTCGTGTAAGTGTATCAGTTTTTAGTTTCCAAGCTATTTTACTTTAAGATTTAGTTCAGAATAAATTTTCATATGCTTGTAGAACATATTGCAATGGTTTGTTGTTAATTCGCGCAAACACAGGTGCATATTGAGAGAAAAAGAAAAGAATAATGTTTTTATTTCGATTTTTTAAAGAGAAACAAAAAATGGGATTTTCAGTCATTCAGGCTGTCATTCTTAAATACGTAATTTACCGCAACATATTACATACATCGTGGCAGATGATGCTTTACATATTATATGACATTTAACGAATACAATTAACAATTAATAGGCGAGCGTAAACTGGAATGAACAGAACATGACATTGATCGAGTCAAAAATTCACGACATTTATAAAGCGGATCCAAGTGTGTGATACAAGAACAATAATTTTTTTTAAACATTGTCAAAATACTACATACTAATAAAAATAAGAAATTAAGTTTGCCAACTCATAGAACTGCAACTAAAGAAATGTCCAGCAAATGCAGCTGTGGTCACTGATTTAATTTTTCTGAGGATGCTCACTACGACTTAGGAGCATTGGAAGAAACCTTACTCCCTTTCCCACAACGGCTTTTGCTGTCAACATCTTCAATGGTTTAAATTGTCAACGCATTTTTGCTGACAAGACAAAGTGTTAACAACTTTATACATAATTTTAGCCTACCCTTGTTTTTAGATGAATACGTAAACTGTAAACTAGAATTTTTCAAATAATTTTGATGTATATGTTACGATTCAAATATCTTTTGATGATGAAATATACTGCAATTTACTCTGCCAATACTTAACTTCTGCGATCATGGTCAATCTTTTTATCTACTCAACTGCACTACACCGTCTACATTGACGTTGGAGACCAAAAGTTTAATTCACGTAGCTCCGATGGTCGAGGAACGTAGCGAACGGTTTTCTTGGCCAGTTTGGAATTTGGTTGTTGTTGGAACTCGACCTTTGCCTCATATAGTTTGTTTTCTGGTTGCGTTGAGCTCATTTCACCCTGTAATGAAAAATCAGAAAAAAGAGTTTGTATAATTGCGAAAATTAAATAATTTGATCATATTTCAGTTATCATATTGGTTTACATACGGCCTTCTTTCCTGGTCTAAACAACCAGCTCCCTGGTCCTGATTTGTCATCCTCTCGGTCTCCTCCAGTGAAAAATGGATTTCCAGCCCTTCGAGTCATCTGTAAACCAGTAGTTAATTCCATTAGTTTTCACAATTAGTCAAAAATTAATTCTTACACCCGGGATTTATTTCGAGGAAAAATGTTCCAAAGCAAACACCTTATTTTAAATATTTCGGAAGTATCAAATTGGCCGTGTGCAATGAACGTTGTTTCAGATATACCCGTCAAATTGGCAACGATGCATAGTAATATAGGTGCAAACTAATTGGGTTTAGCAAAACAACATGCAGAAAGTTGAAAGTAGATACTTGCATGCAGAATGAAAACGTTAAAAACAATTGGTTTGTAAACTCAGTTCTTCAGATGACAGAAGAACAACTAAAATAAGGGCGTGTGGTAGTAGTAGCAGTAGTGAGATGTACCCATTTACATTCTTCATGCATAAAGTAGATTGCTTATAACTTAACCATAAATCAAACCCTACATAGTAATAAGCTCTACCAGGCATTTCACTTGCTCCTTCAAACATGAAGCTACTTCCTAACTTCCAGGAAGAATTCCTAAAAAACAATTGGCTTCGACTTGTTTACTATCTAAGTTTACATGTGCATATTTACACGTTATATACGTGTATTTCAGGTGATTGTCATTGTTGGCAATTCTATGTGCATTTTCTTAAGCCCACCAAACTTGCTGCAGATTAGAAACTGGCAGCTTCAATCTTCCATAAGAAATTTTCCATTAATTGAGTTGGTATGGCTTTATCCTCGATTTTTTACCGATTTGTTTTTTTGGCATGTGGCAGCCTTACCTGAATTCATTTTTGTGTTCACTCAATGTGTTTAATTACTATTGCGCATGTAAAACTGTACCGCAACATTGCAAAAAAGCTACTTTGTTGCCAAAATATATATACCTATATGATGATGGCCTTGGCTTAAAAAAGATTCCCAAATAGATACAAAAAATCACAAGCAAACCCGAAAATGCTTTGACTGGTTTCATGCAGCACACTTTTCGCAAAACAGGTAGGTTTCGGTTTGGGTTCAAACAAGCACAATATCATAGGTTCATGTTCATAAATTGTCCCAATATTTTGTATTCATTTATATAATATATAAATAAATATCCTGCTTAAGTCCCTAAGGTTTTGTTTAGAGACCTGAGGAGAGCAACACGGTGTAACTGCTGGTGTTGTACACGGAGTTACATCAGGAGTGGCAGGGACTGAGATATTCCCTGCACCTAACTTCTCAACCAAACGAAGTGAACCTCCGTCATCCGTTACTATCTGTAAATATCGTGTTCACAAAATTTAATCCACTCAAATTAATGATCATTTGTCACTTTTAAGTTGTTTTGTAGGTAGATATAATAATATTTGTAATCTAGGTTTATGCAATCACATTCATACCGGTACAACACCTCCTTTTTCCATTTGTGGGAACCCTACCCAACTCTAAACCTTTGTCACGCTTACATATCCTATTTACCTATCCAGAAATCCAGATGAGATAATCATAGCACAGTAAAAGCATTTACGAAAAAAGCTTTACACCTCAACGATAACGAAGAATATAAAACAGCTTCCATTCATGAAATGGTAACACAAACTCAACTAATGAGTCTGGTCTGGACACGCTGACGATTGGTTGATCAACGCTACAAACATACTAAACCACTTAGTACCTTCTTCTCAGTAGCCGTAGATCGGCAAAAATGCATGATCACACATACAAACGTGACGGAACATACACATAAGCAGTTCGCAACAACTTCTAAGATATTGTGATAGACTGAATTCATGTGGATTTAACACCACCTCAAGTCGGAGACCTACACTGACAGTTATAGTCAATTCAATCGGAAACGGAACGGAATCACACGCCTTGGTCTGCATAAAGTAACGCTGATAGCACAAGCAACATAAAGACTCACCGAAGGAGTTAAACGATGACTAACAATATGGTCCACTGGTGTGGGCGCACTATCATCAGCGGGATGGGATTTGATGATTTCGGAATGTTCAGTCGGTCGGTACACTTCATTATTCCCATCTGCATTTGCCCAGTTACGCAGTTCTTCTGCCGTCAATTGTGGGACCTTGTTCCCATCCACTGATTTGTTGGCAGTTTCCATCATGTTCTGGGTGAGTCCGAGAGCCCTTTGCTTGGAGAAGGGCGCGGAGGAAAAGCCACCCACAACCGGTTTCAAATAATCTGGCACGCTAGAGGATCCCCCTGTGATAGCGTTGCAACCAGCACTAGCCATCTGATGGTGGTGGAACTGATCGCCATAGTTGAGTATGGACGTGTCACCTCCCATCGTCTGGCTGAGATGTTGATTTGGCGAGTGTTGGATTGAGAGCACGCTACCCATAACGGTACAACTGCGTGTTTCCTCCTTCTTACTGGAATCTGAGCAACTACCTGCGTTCCCAAATTGTAAGGTTTTTTTTTATTGGAACGGGATTCTATGTGAGCTCTACTTGCAAACTTCTAAGTAATAGTAAATCTGGCGATAAGTCTTGGTTACATACGAAATAACATTGTACTTGTTTACTCAACTTGCTGCAGATTTCGTCATTCAATTACTAATTTAGCGACAACGACCCTGATTTGTTACTTCTACTTAATTCTCAGAAACAGATTTGGTCAATTCTACTAATAGGCCATACTAATAGACATTATAGACTGTATTGTCCCATTGTCTTAATTTTGAACATTATAAACCCGTAAATTAATATTGACTGAAGGCTATACAGCTATCATTGTCTTACGCGATTTACTCGCAATGGTCGGTTTAATCACCTCGCTTATGGCTCTCATTTCGCAGAATTTCACAATGGACTTGCAACTGCGTTTTCAGCCAATGAGTACAAGTAGAAGCATTCAATGTAACAAAGACACTCGCTATTGAAATATAGGCTGTACCTTTTCCAGCGACGCCTGCGATGTTTCCCTTTTGAGAGTTTGGATAAAAGAAGCCGTCAACAGGTGGAGAGTTGCAAAAATCCGACAGGTCGTATGACCTAATCAATGCCATGCAAATGGAAATCACATGAGCAAAACCTTGTTCATACGCCTGCTTTATAAATATCAGTCCTTTCGGCTCATGTCACATCCGGTAGAAGATGGTAATTTAAAAATCAATTTAAAAAATAATTTGAATGTTTTCGAAAAAACAAACAAATTGGGAATTGTGACGGTGGACTGACAAAGATGTGACAAATTTCTTTCCTCAAAAACCAACTACAAGTTTTGTGCTAGTAAATGGCTGAGTTACAACCTCTCCATGGTTCTCTTCATCCAACCAGACAACCCCATCCCTGGCAAACAACGTTCTCCAGGTTCCGACGGATCCATTATCAAATTCAAGATTGTTGAAGCTGTCGTTACAACCGTAACCGTAGTCCTGTAATAAAGGAAATGAATGGGAAATGAAAACCACATTTACGTACCCATGTATATTGCTCGAGCAGGCAGGGATTGTATTCTTTAAAAATGCATTCAAATTTTCAAACCAAAAGGGAAACTTTAAGGCCTACATCTTTAAAAACCAAAATCTGAGGCACGAAAATTAACCAGTCAAAACTCTGAAGCAAAGATAATATTTCATAAAATCTAGAACTTAGTCCTTCACATACAAAAATGTAAGATGTTTTGAGCCGTAGTATTTTTCAATTTACAATAAAAAAACAGTTCACATTCGCAAGAAATTATTGAGAGAACAAATTTAATCGAATTTTAGGTTGGATAATAAACGTGCGGCTTGTCCATGACCACAAATTCCAGCAAGTTGTTTCAAAGTGACAAGATTACTTTTTTAGTCCATGTTGCTAATTAATCATATACGCTACCAGTACTATTACAAAATGCTAGTACCAGTCACCAACCTTAATTTCTTCATTCCTTTTCTGATATGCATGAATACTGGGTTGGTAGTTGGTTTGGTAAGTAAAAAAACAGTTTGTCTTCCAGAGAACTGTGCATACATTAATGGTTGATAGAAGATGGATGGTCATGTAATAAATATGATTTTGAAGAAACCAGGCTCGCCTTCCTTTCGTATGAAATAATTATTTTAGGTAGGTATTACACATGTTACTATTAAATTAAGAAATGATTGTGAGTGATGATGTCAGCGGTGTACCATCTTCACATGTAATCGATAAAGGATATGGATGTATGCTGTGATTGACTTGCTCTTGGCACTTTGATAAGACTCGGATAAAACTCTAATTTATGTGTGTATGTGTGCTTGACCTCACTTTAGTATATTCCATCAAATTTTCTCAACTTTTTGAGTTAATATCTCAATCTTGTTTTGTCTTAATTTTGAGATTTTTGCAAACCACATCCATCCAGTTGTGCGTGCAATTTCGAGGAATGGATGGATATATATATTGCAAGTTGGACTGCTAGCTCAATTTCGTCCATTAATAACTCCACTACCACTTTGATGATTATCTCAGAACGACATGACACATGACATGAGAATTCAGATTCACTGCCTGTTTCAGTTTTTATAGGCTTTGGGTTTGATATGCACTCGTGTCGGTAAGCTGTAGAGAGTGGGATGAGAAACTTTGTAGCACTTGTTGTATGAGAATTGAAAGGGAAGCTCGATTTATCAGTTTGTGGCGGATTCGGTCACCACTTTCTGATGGGTCACCGAGTTCAACCGATGCGTGTATAAGCGGACTAACAAAATTAGTGTTGTGATATGAACAGGTCTAATCGCAAACTGTAAGTTCATGGGTTTTTAGCACAAGCGAGAATTGGATACAACGCATAAGTAATACAAGAAGCTCTCAGTTTCAAACATTTACATTGTCAAGGTACATGCTTTTACTGGTTGGTAGGCACTTGCCACACGAGCCGCAGTAGGCAGCTATCTGCTCCAAATTATATGACTCCCGATCCCGCAACTTCAGGGTCAGTGTCAATGCATTTCTACTAATGCAATAAAAGTGACAAGCACTTTCAGTAAGCCCTCCTTTATTACCTACTCTTATATGTCGCGACACCCCAAGCCTTTCCACAAATCGGCTAGCCAACGAATGTAATATCAATTTGATACAAGCGTGGTGTTGAATGTTGATCATCGCGTCGTTAGTCTTCACCAAGTTGGGAGCTCGCCAGTATCAATTGCATCAAATAGCAGTGTGGACCAAACTTTAGTAGACAATAATTAGATAGTTGGATGGCGGGTGTTCCATGTTCAGTGCGTCATGGAAAGCTGCCAGACACCACACCACCAACCAAACTAGATATTTAACAGGTGGTACATCACCACTACCACTACTACCTTGCTTTGTGTGCCGTAAGATAAGCGAAGAAGGAAAAGTGAGAAATATAAGCAACAAGACAATTTAAATCCTATTTATATGCTACACGTGCCAGCACAACGAAGGCTATTGTGGTTTACACTAAAGTTCAGGGTTTTCTACAAGCGAGTTCAAGCCAAACCGAAAATATACATGTGGTTTTTCTTACTTTTAGATTGGTGTGTTTTCCGCTTGCGAAGTAGTTTGTTCATTCAAACCGAAGTCCTTTTATTACAGCAAACCCCGGCAAATGGTGATGTTAAGTTACAACTAGATGTTTGAAATACTGCCCCTTAATCGTAGTAGTTGTTTCGGTGGTGATAACGAAGTTAAAATGGTACAAATAATAGGAAAAGTGGGACGTTGTCCATAGGAAAAGTAAAGTCGAGGGCTCATTGATTGCCGGCGCTAGAGCTGCCAGTAAAATTGTACAGTAACTAATAGTAAGTTACGTTAAGTTAGTCGAGAATCCAAAGGAAATAGGCGTCAAATTGTAGTCTTCCTAGTTGATTCCTCTGAGGTACAGTAGTTTGAGTTTTATAATACCGGTACGAATTTTGTGACGAGGTGAAGCCAAAAGTAATCTGAAACGTAAGAATTTAATTATTAGTTAAATATTAAGGAGATTTCGTCTGGAGAATCGGATGACTGTGCCCAAAGCTATTAGAACAGCTCTCCTTCAAAACTCACTATACAACAACCTTTAGAAAGGATAATGGAATAAGATTCCAGCCCAGTATTCCCAGCTATGTAAGGAAGGTATAATAACTACTATACATACACCAGAAGTAGCAACTCATCAATTAGACACTTGCTCTCAGCTCTGCTGCATTCCAATTACTTAATAGGATAATGTACTCCAACGCTGATTTCCATGTAACAACAGCTTATATATAGCAGTACTACACTGACGTAATTTGGCTGACGTTTTAGCCACAGTGCAAAAACTGATGTGTGCAAAAACTAATGTGTGCAAAATTGCATTTATAAGAATGCAGTTTTCCTACATAACACAGTGTTTTGAGCCAAAGAACCAACAACCAAGCCAATTCATACTGGTGTAAATTTATCAAGGTGAAACGGGAGTTATCTTCAATTCATTAATATTGCGAAGCATGTCCTAGCTAGGTACATAATTGTCAACAGATTATCCTTGGAGATATGAAATACACAGGGAACATGGGCTTTCAATTGAATGCGCCTCAAAATCAAGGGTATACTATACTCCAATGACGTATTGAGCAAGAACATATTTAGTATTTAGAGAGAACATAAATATAAAGAGCTTAGTTATTATTACCTTGAACAGTACGTGAACCAGATGAGGTGAAGGAAAAACAATGTGAAGTCTTGAGTGGCAGTTGGTAGTAAACAGGACAGAGCAATTTTGTAGAAAGAAGTAATTAGCAGATCAGGTAGAATTGATGTCTTTCTCTGTATCCAATTAGTAGTGACCAAAATCAAATTTTCAGATGGATGATGACATGGTACATATAGAGAATGCAGTGTTGGAACAGTTTTGCGAGGCCGCAATGATCGTGTACATGTTTCAAATTTTTAAGTTGCAACTTTCCAGTAAAACTTTCTTGAGATGTGATAAGTATATCCTAAGATTACTTACGTAGAAAAATACTTTGTTTTGAAAGGAGATTGAACGCTCCGTGTTCCGGATGCGGACATGAAGAGAGTTGCAGGAGTTTTCGAAACGGAAAAATATAGTAACAATTATTATGCTAATATTACGCTATACACGAGAACCACTGACTAAAGCATTTAAATACGTTGTTGCTGGGGATCCGAAGACCTATCTACACCCTTTTGATAGAGTTGAACATATCAACTCGAAATTCATATTCACAGGGGTATTTGTTTAGGGGTTTGACCCTAGTTAACTAAAAAAGAAATTTTAAAGAAAAAGAGCGTGTGTTAGTAAACTCCGAAGTGTTGGTGGGGAATGAGGTGACTTGATGCACTTGTGACTTGAGAAGTATATCGCAAAAAATATGGATTGATATATATTAAAATGAAGAGAATGGTGTTGGGAACGGGAAGCGGAGTGAAACTACTAGACTTTACTCGTCTAAAATATGACTTTGCGCAGTTGCTCCTCTATTACTTCATATCTTGGGCTTATGGATATATACAACGTGTGAAGATGAAAGCTTACATTCCATACCATTGTGTTATTGTCCACCATCCACACATGTACTTTGGGGATCCTTGTTTGTGTTGTTTAGTATGAATGAACAATCCTCGTTTGTGTAGCATGGATGGATCTTATTTTACGCCTTAAACATAACATATGCTATTATGAGTAATGCTGTAGCAAATAGGCAAATATCACCAAGTTCTCTTCATAAAAAGGGTATTCAATTCACGTTATTTTGTGCTGTTGCTGTACCAAGTATTTTCCATCTTTCTACAAGCCATACTGTATTAAGCGAAGGGAGGTACCAACAAAGTTTTTTCTTGGGAATAGCCACAACATATCATATTTAAAATAAAGGCTGCAGTGATCCGTGTAATGCTTTTGTAAGAGTTATAGTTATAACAACATTTAGTAACTACGATAGACGATAATAATATGAATATGATACCCAACGCCTGTAGCCCACAACTGTGTCTACGTAATGGAACTATACGGCCAGGGACTAGTCCACCTTCTTGCTCTTACCAAGAATTGCCCAAAAATGTGCAGACGTAGAACGCTATGGGAGTAGCTGTACACTTCACAAGGCTGGTGCATGACTCAATGCATGCATATAATTTTTCCGTGAAGTCAAGTCTGCATCAAATCATTGTAGGAGATCTCAGGCTATGATAAATTAAAAAATTTGATTGCTCTGCAATAATAATAGTAATTTTTTGTAGTCTGAGGTTGCTGCATTTAAAACTTAAGCGAAGAGAAAAACATGCAACAACTCGCCCTGTTATGATGATGATAGATGATATTGATGATCCTAATGACGCACAGATTTTCTCATCTACAGAAAAGATATCGGCAAAGTATACCGAAGAACGCCGGATGTTAAAGGCTCTTAATCTTATTACATATATAACCTTCAACTGAGAAGTTATTGTGCATAAAAACAATCTAATTAGGAACAACATAACATTGTGCATTCATGTGTTGATGTATTTCTGGAAAATAACATTCTCAGGGACTCTTCATTTTAGTTAGACACCAAACTTGCATAGTAACAGGTGTAGGTAATTTTTTCTTAGTTTACTCATCAGACTGGTGACTGGTTAAAACAAAAAAACGAAGTAATAATGCATCTGGTACGCATAAAATACATCAAGCATTTCATGCAATAAAATGGTTGACCCAGAGGAAAAGCATCGTAGATTTTGCCATATCACCAAAAGTAGTAAATGCAGCACATCCCTTCGGGTGTAAATAGCTAACATGTATGAAAATTACCGACCCCGAATAGGCTTCATCCCAATTCGAAGGCTGTCTCTTCTAACCTAATATACACGCTTGTTATTTTGTAGCATACATATTGATATTGATTGACAAGGAAAGAATTGGATTTTTTATATCTGTCGTTGTTGTTGGACACATGTATATTTCAATGTGTGCTGGCTCCAAAAGGTAGCAAACTGGTAAGAGCCGGATAATTCGACGAAATTTGACGTGACTGTCTGAAGTCCATTGCTTTTTAGAGTGCAGCTGGTAGCGAAACTGGATTTTCTTCTGAGCTAATGCAGCCATTCTGTACATGCATGTATTTGTGCCTGGTTCAAAAAGGAAACGAAATTTTCATTGAAGGTCTATAAAACCATGTGCATACAAAAATGTATATAATATTTATTAAAAATACCCCTACCAGAAATATGATATGATGATGAGTGTTGTCGTTAAACTTTTTAAGGTACATATTCTGTGCCTTTTATGCATGTGATCACAAAGTGGCTTGAAACAAGTTAGCAGCAGGTATGATAAGAATATTATATATATTGTGTGTGATATCTACGTAAATGCAGTCTTCACTGTAAATTACCAGTTACAACTTACTATGACATCATTTGGTATATTAATTAACTTTTTTGTATTACATATAACGCATAGAGAGAAGTCCATTTCGTCAATGCAATGTGCCAAAATGTTATATTCAGCATGGACCCAAAGGATAAATGTAAATTTTCAACGAATGCAACACTTTTCAAGCAAACGCAACCTCGAGCGAAAATTTCTAATTCTAATGTTATTTTTAAAAAGCCACAAACAACTTTTCAACTTATAAAGAATGAAACTGCAAAACAATATTGATTGTATGATGCAAGAATCATTGAATATGGAATCATGAACCAGTATTTCAAATATTGTGTTTTTAATATCAGTTAATGCCCTAAACTCGTTTTATGGGCGCTAGTATGCAACACGTAAGTAAGTAAGTAAACTGCAGGAGACCAGATCAAGCGTGAAACATTCTCACTTAACCCAGTGCAAGATAGCTTAATGCTAAACGGATGAATAAAAGGATGATGCAGATGAAGATGCATAATTCCGTTCAATAACGTTCCTCTGAACAAAATAACAATACAGCCATATCGCATCCCATCGCATCTTCTACATATTGAAGTCAGCGTGATGTGGGATGCGATGCGATGTTGATAACATGATGATGAGGGTTATTTGAAGATGAGGTGAAGGGCAATTGGAGAATGAGGATGTGTAGCTCAGTAACTAAAACAAACACCAACCCTTATTTTATTTTACAGCTTTTCTTACCCCGTCATGTCACTCCGTCGGTAGTTAATGCGACCAAAACGTACAACAATTGCATCCTGTGAGTGCGTGCTTGTTTTTCTGGTGTTTGATAGAACAACGATCCCATTGTTGACTTTCATAAGACTTTCTGCACAAAACAACTTTCATCCGACTCATGAAGGGAAAAACAAAGTCAGAATGGAGAGGGCTAACACAACGCTATCAAATTCAATGATGCGCTTATGTTAACCACATTTAGAATTTAAAAGTATGGGGCGCTACATTCATGCATGTTTTATTAATGAGCTCAATAATATGTTGAAATTTATGGTCTATTCATACATCTGCGTGTTTTTAAATTTACGATGCATTTGCGACGCCGTTGTATCTTAACGTACATCAATTATAGCATTTTAATTCAGTCAAAATGAATTATCGGTATTCAACTTCCCAACCCCAATGACGGCGTCATAAACTTATCGTAAATAATAAGTTTATTGCTGGGAGTACGCATACGTTCTGGAAGAATAAGCCTTTTTGATGATGAGATTTTAGGTAACCTATTTCGCTGAAAACTCAGTCATATTATATAGCTTGGAAAGTTTTTCGCTATCTGTCTCGCAATGAGGTAATTCATCTGGAATTTAAGGGAAGGAACTATATTGGAAAGTAAAATTATTGCAAAGCTCTGTGACCAACAACATCCCAATTCGTCATTCAGAAATTGTTTGTGCTTGCAAACAAGGTTATGAAGCTTTGGGTGCACAATAAATGGAAAATATGTTTTTTACTAAGACCACGATGGATCTGAGTGTATTTCCACTTCAAATACGAGCTTCCTTATCCGTAAAACCACTTTTAGGATGTCAAATTAAGCATGGTAGATATTTTAAAGCAACTTTGTAACATGTCACTTCAGACTGCTTGGAGCCACTAGTTGTAGATACATACATATATAACAACATGTATATTTTATTTTGATTTGCCATAATATTCATTGACGTCAAGGAAAAATACTTTAATAAATACAACTTATCTACAATCTTATTTTTCTGCCAATAAAAACTGATGGTCAAATATTTGAGATGTGCGACACATTTAATTTAACATTTACAGCATCCTCAACCATATCACTACTTTATTTTTTGAACTTTTTACGACAGCGCTCCTGCAATTTTTATAATAAGAAAATGAAATAATGTCAGAAAACAGAACATCTTACTCCAAGTACCTTAAAACACAGAGATGCTAGAATCGCCATATATCAAAAACCAGTACAACATAATGGAAATATTTTAATTTTGCAGTTACTTGGGTTGTTACTATGTTATTTAAGAGTTTGCTGCAATTAGTCATATTAAATTAGCATGTGCGCACGCTCCAAATGCTACCTAAGGATTGACATAGTTCACAACACATTTCTTTCATCTCTCGGCCACTGAGATGCCGATTGGCAGTCATAAATCAATATTGTTTTCACGCTCTGGCGTACCTTATGGGAACAAGAACCAACAACGTAAACAAAACAGAAGAGATTGCCCTTCTTTGCACGCCATTATGAATAACCCATTAGTCATCATCACATCATCTGCCAATCATTCAAAATGGTGAGTTTGTGACACGACACACTAGCTCCATTTTCACATGCATAATGCATATGTTTCGGCTTCAGCGTTCGCAGACAAAGAAAATGTCAACTATAAGCCAATAAACTGTGGCTACATTATCATCAGCCCATCGTCTTCTGAGCAGCTCTCGCTAGCTTGCTGAGGAACCCGAGCTGGGAGGGTATCTACTCCTTGTACGGTTCATATTTAGAGTTTGGCAAAGGAACCAAAGCGTTATCCGCAAGAAATGTATACTTATTGACTGAAATGGATATACAAGATTTTACACACATACAACGCCTTCACTGCTGACTCTGTTGCGATAAGAACTTCTTTCAGCAAACTGTACTTTGGGCACTACAAAGTTGTACATAATATTCTCATGCATACATACATGTGCTGGTTGACATTACATAAGTAAAAAGAGGATCCGTACTTCTTCCTAGTTTTCACGAGCTGATACAATTTAGGATTCGGGAAATATGCCATGCTTCACTTGCTTCATATGTCAGCCTTAACATTATTTGGAATGTATACAGTACATTCCCCGGTTGGTTAGTAATACCTAGTTACAAACTCACGCTTTTTGTGGAAATGCGACAAGTTTCTACTTGAGAGCCGTAAATTAGCTGCTAAATGATTTGTTAGGCTTGATTCAAAGTGCCAGATTCGTATCAACCATCTAATCAAAATCTTTTATGGTTTTGTACTTCAAACCCCTTCCACCGTTTGAGAGAAAAGTTAGTTTCAGGTAATTTTGATTATATTTTTTGTGGAAAGTAAATAAATACGCATTATTGATAATGTGACATACAAAATCCAAACTGGGCACATCAAAACAACCAAGACTACAAGTTGATTAGATAATAACCTGCTATCTTCCTGTTTTTTTCAACTTGAGCAAAGATCGTAGTGGTATATATCAAAGGTGCGTAATACTTGGTCAACTCGTGAATACGGAACTGGCCCAACGTAGAAGCAACACCGTGTGGGAATTTGTGGAGAGTAGTACTTTCATTCATGTAAGTTTTTACTTGGTGTGTGTAAAAATGTAGACATGTATATCATAATAGTGCGTTTTTGCTGTATTTTACGCTCCGTGTGTTGGGAAAGAGGCCACAAGCATGCAATGCGGAATGAAGTTTTGAATGTTTAATTATTACGCTAACAACCACGGGCATCTGAATGTATTTTTTTGACGATTGTATGTAAAACTATTTGTTTTTCTCTTGTGTTCAAGAGAACCCAAAGGCTATGGCAAACTTTTGCGGGGCTTTCGCAGTTGACTTTTTACTTCACCGTTGCGTCAGGGAAATTGGAGGATGAAAACAATTGTCCTTAATGCATATTTGATATTGTAATGTATATTAATTGTTTATTGCGTCAGCATTTGCGTTGTTGGCTGTTTGGCAGGGAACGGAAGATCCTTTAATATATCATATCAAATTATCATGTTGACTTAACCTGCTTCTTCAGTTTATCGTTGGGGTTATTCAATAGGCTCTCATGCATATGTAAATTTTCTCGCACTTCAATGGCGACGCTATGTCTGTATGAACCTCTATTAGTACACTGTCTGTGGTCTGGTATCATGTGACTTTTGGTCCTGCTATCTTACTCAAAACACATGAAAACATGTCAAAGGTTAGGTCAAGCAAGAGATTAAGCTACTGTGTATGCATATATTGATCGCATTATTGGCTTTTGCAAGCTTTTGCAAAAGAATAAAAACTGCTGTAAAATTTGCTTCAATGGACAAGCACCTTAATCACATGAAAGATTTGTGGATATCTGCAATCTATCCCATTGATATTTTCATTTTCCTCTGCTTTCCTCTTCGAGAAAAAGGCTTCATTTGACAGGATATCTAAGGCAGTGATACATGTCAACCTTCCTAGTTTAGTGAATACTGCTAGATACATAAAAATCTATTCGAAGATAATACATCATTTATTTATTTGAGGATACAGCAAAATGTTCCTCTGGATCTAGATGTTCAACCAAATTTAAACGTAATTTTTCATTTTGAAGGTCTATTTAAAGCCATGATGTCAAAGACTACACACCAAGACTTAATCTGAAGCCAAATGCTAGGCAATTTTTTATCCTCTTTATCTTTTGCAAAGCTTAGAGTTGCCTATGACAAATCGCGGGGACTAATGCGGATGATAACGGCTATAAATCATGTTAAATCAATATTCGATACGAAATGAATCAATATTCACGTATTGTGTTAAAATCAATCCTAATGTCAGTTTGACAGCTCAAAAATTGGTGATTGAACCATTCGATTACTTTCATATTCATTTTAATAACAAAAATATTTTGGCGTGCATCACACATCTTTACGAAAGCTTTCTTCGGCCTTATGAACACCATGTGTAAGATTTTATTTTATATATGCTGCTCTTGTTCACAATAAAATTTGTGCATGTACTAACGTTTAATGGGTTAAAATATGCATGTACTATTGTCATCTCGCTTAAGACCGAGCAAGTATGATAATATGATAAACAATACGGACAATGATAACAAACAGAATCTCATTGGTTTGTATTATCCACCTAACTATTAGCATTTAACTGCATAATGCGAACGATTTAGAATTGCCAAATATTTACAATCCGCAAAGTATGCATGTGCTTCATTTTTTTCAGCATGGAATACACTAACATTCTTCTGTCCCATGTATTTTGATCAGACATGCTAATTTCAAACAGATTGACATTTCATTGATTGACAATGACGGATAAATATTTTCCTTGTTTGATACAGTAGGTAGTTGCTTTATACGCCAATGCCGTGTTGTTTTGTGAGTGTAGTTCAACAAGTGGGAAGTTTATATAATTTAATATCAAAATCTTCAAACTTGTTAACAATAATACTAACGATAGGGATCCATTTTTATTGTTGTTAGAACCTCACATTTCAAGAATCGTTAAAAGCAACTACCGAAGCAAATGGCTCAGTATAATCTTTACCGAGATTTTGTAGCTCACATTCTTTCGACCTTGGTACACATTACACATTGATTTGTTATCTTAGGTAGTGGTTACACGAACTAAGACAACACGAAGATAGTAATATCAGGAGTCTACACGGTAATTCATTCAGCTTCGGTTGACTGGAATTGGAAATAGACTATAATGAGAAGTGAAGGAGGCTAATTAATTTTCCAAGTTTGTCGTCTTCATGTACCACTGTGCGTAAAGAGAGTTTGCTACTATTTTGTGTATATGCATTTGTGGACGTCGTTAACGAGCGTGAAAATAAGCTGAGTTGTTAATCAGTCAGAAGCTCATTTATGCGAGGTTAACGCAAATCCATAAATTTTTCAATTACAGTGTTTTCACTCACTAGAAATGAAACTCAACATTGTGAAGTGAAGGACACACACTATGCATGGAAAGCAAAGAGTTTGATGCAAAATCATCTTTAATTTAACATTTTACTGTGCATCGAGTTTCTTTAACTTCTCAATCACATTCTTTACTCATTGTGAAACCTTTTATTCAGGGCTAAAAAAAATCCTGGGTCAGCCACCACCACTTGTCAGTTATATTAAAGTGGAAGAGTATATAGCTCCTCCGTATTATAGGGTATAACGCGTCTTTACCAAACCAATAGAATGTGAGTGTCAACGATCCATCCTCTGAAAGCAATCAGATTAACTTAAAGTGGGTTGATTGTGCTGATGAATTACTTGCACTGCATTTGCTTTATTGCATTAGTTATCTAAAGAATCCTTTCTCAGCTTTATAAAAATAACCAACTGCATGCCAGGAGTCGCATGTACTAAACAAACTCAACATGAATCCCATAAATGACAGCTCGTTGACCACAGAGCAGCAGACAGATGCTGAGGATGAGAAAAGAGATGAGGCCCAGTCATCAAACCCATCTCCTAATGATTTCCGTAATGCTAATGCAAACTGTTTGTCAAAATCACCAGGAACGACAAACAGTGTGCCAATCAACTCCTCCATAAAACATCTCCGTCAGTGCAGAAGTGAAGAGGTGAAAGTTGAGGTCAAACTTAAAGGAGAGCCTCAGAAAGACGACGAAAAGAAAATGAAATTTGACAGCTTGTTCCCGATAATCGGGGATTTTGGGCGGTATCAAAAGCGGGTTTACCTCCTTCTATGTTTGCCAGCAATATGTTGTGCTATGCACAAACTGGCCTGGGTGTTCCTCGGAGCGAAGCTCGATCACAGGTACAAAAATCTTAATTTAGTGATTAACGGGTTATAAATTACGGGTACAATTTTGGACCCTCTAGTTTCATTCCATGAAAAACCATTGTCAACAGCGTGAGTTTTATATGTGTACTAATACTAATGTATAACTTTTGTTCAGATGTCGCCTTCCAATTGAGACTGAGTCGAATGCGGTTTACAATGAACTACCTCAAGGATTTCCATTTAACATGACATTCCCATTTGAGAAAGATGGTAAAGTTGAATCATGTAGAAGATTAGCCGTGGATTTTGGAGACCAGGAATATTTCAACGCGGGCGAGCCATCAACTAATACAACCGGATGTGGAGAGGAATATGTTTTTGATTACTCAAAGTACAAAACCAGTGCAAGAGTTGATGTAGGTATTTTTACATATTTTCCATGTTCCTAATCACTCATACTAACTGAACGCATTACATGGTTGAATCCCACTTCACCCCATAATTATCAATCACTGCAATTTTCTTTGTTTTAGTACAATCTTCTCTGTGACAATCAATTCATGTACACAAACGCTCAAACTCTTTTCATGGTTGGAATACTGATTGGATCCATTTTATTTGGAGATCTATCGGATCGCTATGGACGAAGGCCTATTTTCTTTCTATCACTGGTGCTTCAGGTAGTTTTTGGGATTTTAGCTGGACTCGCTCCAGAATATTGGACCTTTGTCATCGCTAGAATGATTGTTGGATCCAGTACATCTGGAATCTTTTTGGTTGGATTCGTCATCGGTAAGATTAATCCAAATTTTATTCGTAAAACTAAAGGAACTTGTTCTTCATTCCGAAATTGTGTTAAACTGCAGCTATGGAGATGGTTGGTCCGTCTAAGAGAACCTTTGTGGGTGTAGTCTGCCAACTTTTCTTTACGACAGGCTATTTGGTGACAGCCGTTCTTGCATATCTTATTACCGACTGGAAAATGCTTCAGATAGCCTTATCCGTACCTGGACTTGTTTTCCTGAGCTATTATTGGTAACTTCCTTACCAATTAGGGAATTTCCTTTTCTCCACCAAATGTTAATTTCATTTCATTTAAACTCGGCAGGTTTCTACCAGAATCGGTTAGGTGGTTATTGGCCCGTGGAAGAAAAGATGAAGCTAATGCGATTCTCAAGGACGTTGCGAAGGAGAATGGAGTTACTTTGTCAGATGAACTTCTAGAAAGCTTATCTGATGAGCCCAAGACCAGCCAAATGCAGTCTGCCACCGTTCTTGACCTTTTCAAATACAAACGGATGTCGCTACGGTCTTTAAACATTTTTCTCTGCTGGTTCGTCAACAGTGGAGTCTATTATGGCCTTTCACTCAACACTTCCAATCTGGGTGGAAATGACTACATTAACTTTGCAATTGCGGGGGCTGTTGAAGTTCCAGCTTACTTGTTTCTCCTGTTTAGTCTGAATCGTTTTGGAAGGAAAGTTGTTTTGTGCGGATGCATGTTAGCAGGCGGAGCCTTTATGTCAGCATGTGCCATTTTACCTGATTCTAAAGGTACTTTTGCATTTTATGTAGTTCTAAAAATCTAAGATACCAACATGATTTCTTTACGAATAACGAGATTCCTCCGTGTTTTAGAATGGAACTGGGTTCTGATATCGTTTGCTATGATTGGCAAAATGTGCATCACTGCATCATATGGAGTCATTTACATCTTTTCTGCCGAAAGTTTCCCAACTGTTGTACGTAACTCGGGTGTTGGAGCCAGTTCAATGTGTGCTCGTGTTGGAGGAATTGTTGCTAACAACCTTTTACTTCTTGTAAGTTGAGAAGTGTCAGTTAAAGAGTTAAATTAAAGGATTTTAGGTACAATTGCCATTTCATGCCACACAAAATGTTATACTTTTTTTGTAGGGTGATCTTATATGGAAACCTTTACCATTATTAATTTTTGGAGCAGCCTCTTTTACATCAGGACTTTTGTCCTTGCTCATTCCTGAGACATTTGGGAAGCGACTTCCCGACACTATGGAAGATGGCGAAAAGTTTGGAACGTAAGTTTGCTAGCACAATATGTTTTACGAAAGCAATAATAAGTTGAATCAACACAAACGAATAACTTTTAACATTCATTTTAAAACACACAGGAAAGAGTATGATGCACAAGCAGAACTAACGCAAATTAATGGGAATGGGAACAAAGCGACAGATGACCCTTCATAATGTACTAATTACAAGTACATGTTCAAATTACCAATGAATAACTCCAAACACATCATTTCTCGGACAGTTCTTGTTAAGCTCCGTTTTTACCTTAAAAATTTTAAGCAACATTAAAAACATAATATATGAAATATTTCTTAAAGCAGTAGACGTAAGCATGAGTATGAATGAATTTTTATATTGGTTGTATGTTTTGTACAACCCGTTCTGTATGATTAATCTTTTACAACTGTGTAGTTTATAATTTTCTGTCCCATGATTACTAGTAATCAAGTGTTTTAACGTACTTTAAGGATTTTGTACTTTTACAATGAGCTCAAAAGTTGCTATATATATACATATATACTGATGATGCTGATACAAGGCACAACAAATAGTTACCGTTACATCATTTACAATCAATTTACATTACTATTAAGTGATTGAAATCAACGAATCAAATTAAATCGAATAATCAAGGTTGCTACTATCCATGTGAATATGTTAACATGTGGCTTTAAAACTTTTTTATTTAAATATATTCTAGTTGTCTAGTAACCTTTCAATTTTACACATAAGTGTTAACTCTTTTTGAATTTTGAAACAGCTATTCATATGAACTTGTTACTTGGGAATGAATAAACTATACTCAAAATCATTACTTTTATGCACCAGCCTGCAGAAAAGTTCGTGTAAACTTAATTTCTTGATTGAACACGTAAATACAATGCAATAGGTAATGCATTCTTGCTTGGGCATATATAAACGTTTATTTGTGGAGGACGGCTTTGCTGTGTGACTTGAGAATTTTGGGAATACACTTGTCACGGCATGCGGTAAATTTGATCAGGTGAAATCTCAAAAGATCGGCTATGCCAATGCCAATCCATTGCAAAAATAGCAACTTCTCCTCGTCCGTATACATACAGCTGGTTGTTGATGATAATAATATGGGGTGTAGATCAATTGGTTTCCTCTTCATCAAGTTGGACGGATGACGGACGGGATGTACGTCAGTCTCAATCAATTTGCATTGATTTGCACTGTGCTCGACTAGGGCTTGTTTGTGGCCTGTCATTTGGTGTTGCAACGTAACTCCCCACCGCTAGTGTCAGATCGGTGTGTCAATCAGCAGAGAAAAACAGTACTATTTACTTATTTGTAAATAGTTTGCGGCTCCCTCTAAGAAACATTGTGGAGTGTCAATTATTGTTGATTGTGGAAGCTAAGCGCATAAATTTTTACTCATTTAAAGAAGACAATCAATTACCAAAATAGCCATACAAATCCCTCGTGAAGCTGGTTTGTTATTAGTTCAATTAATTACTGCTGCAAAGTGTGGTGACATAACGATAACGGAAGTAGTGATAATGTCAGTATTACTATAGATTGCAATCGAATCTCAAGTAGTGAACGCGCATGTAACATGTCGAACTTACAGCGCTCTAAAATGGGCACGAACGCTGCGGGGACGGAGTGGCAAAACTTTGAGCAGTTGGCTCAGGATATTGAAGCCTTGGATACGTATTGGGGCCCCACATTTAGGTAAGATAAGTGTGTACTTTCGTAGATAAATTGTTGGTTTGCATTGAAGCTCAAAGCATAAAAGATATGAGAAGACAATAATTCAATTGGTTGGTTGAATCATCCGGATCCAGATCAATCATTGAAGATGGGAGGGATCAGAAGTTTTTGGAACATTTGGAGGGGAGGATTCGAGGGCATGATAGAGACATTGAGAAGCTGTGTAATGCTCATTACCAGGGATTCATTGACTCAATCTTGGAGTTGCAAAACGTCCGCTCAGAAGCCCAAGATCTTAAGGTAAGTTTGTGTAATTGCTTAGGTTGGTGTAACAAAACTAGAATTAGTAAAGAGCACTTGTGACCTCTCATTTCTTCTGCAGGGACGCATATCGTCTATGGACAAGGAAATGCAGGTTGAGATAGCGAATGTGTTGCAGCGGGGTGAGGATGTGGCGAAGGCACGCAGAATCGAAAACAATATCATTTCTACCATTGAGCAGTTGGAAATATGTCTTCCTGTTTTCAAAATGTACCAAAAACTAAAAGAGCAGCTTACTCAGAAACGGTATGCAATCACGGTTTTATTCCCTGATATTGAACTTCATTGTTCTCAATCTCAGTAATGTATTTATCATACTTTGCATACTTTCAGGTATTACCCAGCTTTGAAATCGCTTGAGCAGCTAGAACACACGTTCTTGCCACAAGTGTCACGGTACCGGTTTGCCAATTACTTCCGGGAAAATATTCCAAAGTAAGTTATTTCGAGACGATACGAGACACCTCAGCAAACTATATGAAGCACTTTACGATAAATACTAATGGTTATTTTTACACAGGTTTCGGCAACAGATTCAAGACTCCAGTATGTCTGAATTAAAGGATTTCCTGGAGAACGTGAGAAAGCATTCAAGCAGAATTGGAGAGGTTGCGATGAGACATGTAAGCGTGGCATGATTTGGAAATTTATTTCTTTGGTGAAAGAGAAATACAAGCTCATTTCACCTTAAATGATTACTTTGTATTTGCAGACTTTAGAGCAGCTAGATCTGGACCATGCCGCACCAGGGAAAAGGAAGAAAAACGTGGTTACCATTGCACCTCCTAATCCGTTTTCAGGTAACTACATGCATATTTAAGTGTACTTAATAAGTATATTTTCAACTTGTTGTTAACCATTTTCTACTTGGTACACAGATGACGGTGCTAACGACTCAAGCACCCTTGATGAAGAGGAAGGTTTAAGTGCTCAAGATTTGGTAGACTTCTCCCCGCTTTATCGATGCTTACATATTTTTACTGTTTTGGGAGACAAACAAACCTTTGAAAATTACTACCGAAAACAGCGCCGGGAGCAGTCGAGTTTAGTTCTTCAGCCAATATCAAACATGGTAACTGTTAGTTATAGCTATTTTAAATAGAGTGACATGGTCTTCTGGAAGTTCTGAACTAACAATGATGATATCTTTTTTAGTACGAAAGTCTTCAAGGATACAGAGATTATTTTCATGCGATTGTGGGATTCTTTGTTATTGAAAACCACTTGCTGTACACCACCAATGGCCTCGTCAGCCAAACCATTTTGGAAGAAATGTGGAGTAATTCAGTTCCTATTGTTGCTTCAGCTTTACGAACCAACGTTGTAAGTAACATTCATTAAAAGCGTCTATTTATTGCTTTTTCGTGCATATTACTTTATATAACTTTTTTTCAAAATATACAGTCTTACTGCACGGATGCTGAGTTAATTCTTCAAATCAAGAATGAAATCACACTCTTCTGCAATACTTTGGCCGTAAGAGAATAACTCTATGACTAATGCTTTTTAGTATCTAATAAAAGTTTCTTGGATAATGTGTAATATATGTTGTCTCTGTTTCTGGAAATAGAGTTACGGATATAATATATCTCAGTTATATGTTACCCTTCAAGAAATTAGGGAGCATTACACTGATGTTCTGATGCAAAAATGTGTTCACGCCTTTCGCGAAATCTTCGATGAAGATACGTACCATCCACTGCAGGTAATGAGACATTTTAACTTCCCATTGCACTTTTGTAAGACATATAACGGGAGTTTTAAATATAACTTATGAAAATCAGGTGGCTAACGAAGATGAATTTGTCCACATCATCGAAACATTCCCCTACCGTGATTCAGCTTTAGCAGCTAGTCTGTATCCCAGAAAATTTCCGTTTTCTTCAATGGTGCCTAAAGTTTACCAGCAGGTTAAAGACTTTGTACATGCATCCCTCAAGTACACTGAGGAGTTGAATCTGAGCCAAACTGAAGTTGACGACATGATGCGCAAGTCGACAAACTTACTCTTGACTAGAACCCTTAGTGGTTGTCTCACGACTCTTATTCAGAAGCAGTCTGTCGGACTTCTGCAGCTTATCCAGATTACGATTAATACCAACTACTTAGAGCATACTAATACCTATCTAGAAGATTTCATATCGAGCATTACTGGGTAAGTAGTTTTGATTCCAAACGCCATCATTAAAAACTAAATTAATGTGTCTATGTTTAACATAATTGAATGTTATCGTGCTTTAGTGGATCTGTGAAAGATATTTCTCACAAAGCAGAATTGCAAGGCAAATCAATGTTTAAGGATGCAAGGGCTGAGGCGGAAGAACAGATCTATGAACGACTTAAGGCAAAAATTGATGAAACATTCGACCTTGCTAATTATGACTGGACTCTAAACGAACCACAGGGACGAGCATCAGATTATATTATTGATCTTGTTGGATTTCTTCAGTCAATTTTTCTTGCCTTTACGAACTTGCCGGTGAGGATTTTTCCTTTAGCAAATTGGTGACTTTGACCCACCAATAACAATGAAACTTATAAGCGTGACGTTTTTCCTTTTTTTTAGATAAAAGTTGCCCGAACTGCATGTGTTGCAGCATGCCAACATATCAATAAGAAGTTGCTGAACATTATGCTGGAGGATGAGGTGAAGCAAATATCGCTTGGGGCCTTAAAACAGCTAAACTTAGATTTGATTCAGTGTGAACGTAAGTTTTCTCTAAATAAATCTAACTCTTGATTTACGAAGGATAATTCGAAGAAAACTTAATTGATGTTTATGAATATAATTTGTTTAGAATTTGCACAATCAGAGCCAGTAAAGGGGTTAGATGCTGCTTTGCTTCTGGAGTGTTTTGCAGACGTTCGCCAGTTGCTGGACTTGTTTGATCAGTATGATTTCTCGGCTTACTTTCATGATTTTGGCGAGAAGACCTCAAAATACCCACGTGTCACACCGCAATCTGCAATCAAGTTGCTCGAAAAGTAAGCATGTCTCAAAAGCTATGTGCAAATATATCCATTATCGTAGTAATAACTGTAACTATTCCAATTTGCTTATTTGTTGCAGAATTCGGGAAGCTGACCGAGACAAAAAGAAGATTTTGTCCGTTTTGAAGAAAGATGAGCGTGATAAAAAGAAACTTCACGAAACCATCCTAAAACAACTGCGAGAACTGCCTCAAACTTCTCAATAACCTTACAATGTTCAAATACCGTTTTAAAAAGCAATCCATGAATCGTTATCATCGTTACCTGATATTAGTGTTACTCAGACTGCTTAATTGCCGTTATTTTCATGCCCAGATCAAATTTATTATAGCTTCCTCTAAAAATTAATGATGTATGCTTGGTACCTATATAACTATTATTTATTGTTCAGCATCTATCAATAAACTATGTTGTTTACTTACTTATACAGACAGTTTTTAACTTAACGATATTGTGCCTTTGGGTGCATGCGCTTTAGCACTGGACTGTTATATATACTGATAGTTAGTAAAATAAATCATGGATCCAATTGAGCATTAATTCCAATTATCGTATAATTGTAATCAAGATGATATGGAATGCCGT
>JAQGAP010000047.1:0-93241 GCA_034697805.1 Orchesella bifasciata
TTATTGTACATTAAGTGCAAATAGTCATACGTGCTAATGGCATACGTGCAAACTGTCATAAGTGCAAGTGGTCATACGGGCGAACTGCTATAAGTGCAAGTCGCCATACGCGCAAATGGTCCTACGCGCAAATGGTCATACGTGCTAATAGACCATACGTGCAAGTGGGCCTACGTGCTAGGAGCCGGTTACCCTATTAAGCAAGCAACACTTCCGTCTAGAGAGCGCGTATGTTACCTAGTATCTTATTGCAATGCACCTTGACACATCAAAGAGTTTTGGTATATTTCTCGTTATTGGCTCGTTACAGGCAATTATTGTCATTGACAAAGATTTCACTGGAACGAATCTAGATCCAAATCACAAAGTTGCATACTTTGCCGAAGATATAGGTGAGTGATTACATAAGTTTTCAACGACAAAAATTAGCATCCTCGATCAAAGACTTTTATAGTATATCGATTTCGATGCCTATTTTTTTAAAATTTACGCAGGTGGCAATTCGCATCACTACCACTGGCATGCTGTGCTCCCATTCTTTGCACCGAAGGGAAGTGTGGATCGAAAGGGTGAAATTTTTTATTACATGCATCATGGCATGCTGGCAAGGTATGTGATCATATATTAAACTAGGTTTCTCCCAAAATGCTAAAAAAATTGGTTAGTAGTCCTATCGCTTCAACTTGTTAATTAGATATGATTCGGAGAGGTTAGCAAACGGGTTAAATCGTGTAGTTCCGTTCGAAATCCATAAAGACTTAATTGAAGAGGCTTGCTTCCCAAAACTCACACTTCAAAATTCTTCATTGAACTTTTCCAACAGACAGGAAAATACTGTATTGCGGGCAAGCAAGGATTTTAAAATGTTTGAAAGTATTGAAACTTATGAATTAACGTTAACGTTGAAATTAATCTTCATTTTAGGATTTTAATCGAACCAAGGAACCGGGCAGTAATCTGAATTTTTTAACAATTCAGGATATTAGAGCTTGGTGCGATCGAATAATTGAAGCCGTTGATGCTGGCTTTGCTATTCAGGTACAAATTTTGTTTTTAATTGTGCAATTCAACTCATTCCAATGCACTTTTCTTTATTTGCATCAATAGGAAGGTGGAGGCAGAGTTGATTTGAGGACTGAAAAGGGCATTGATATTGTTACAAACATGTGGGAGTCAAACAATGACACACCACATAGAAAATATTATGGAATGCCTCACAATTATGGCCATAGTGCATTCGGTTTCGTCCATGATCCAGATTACCGATACAAGGTATTGTGAAAAGCTTCAATTAATTTTCTGAATAAATTTAAGTGTATCTGACAGGATATAATTAATTTCAGTCTTCTCCTGGGGTAATGTTTTTACCTGCTACGTCGATGCGTGACCCGGTTTTTTGGCGATGGCACAAGTACTTGGATTTGATTAGTCAACGGCAGAAAGATTACCTTCCACTTTATACGCAAGAAAATGTCCGTTTCAAATCATAATATCAAATTATTATCAACTTTGAGTAAAATATTTGCCATTTTGGTTTATATTGGTTGGTATTTATCTTTCATATAATATAGCTTCAGTGGACTGGCGTTGCTGTTAATGAAATCCGTGTTGTTCGCGGGGATGACATCCGTTTACCTGTTGCATTGGACCCAGTAAATAATTTAGTTACTCACTGGATGCAAAGTGATATTGAGTTGTCTCGTGGGTTAGATTTCGGAAGGACAAATTTGAATGGACTGGACTCTGTTTGGGTTCGAGCAACCCATTTACAACACCTGCCTTTCATCTATCGAATTAGGGTTGGCCAAAACTCATTGCTATATACTTAAGATAAAGTTAATCAAAGACAAGTCAAATATGAGCATGACTTCATTTTAGGTCACAAATCAAACAAGAAATGATGTGCAAGCCACTGTCCGAATTTTCATGGCACCCAAACTGGATGAAAATGGTGACAAACTCCCATTTTCTGAGCAAAGACTTTTATTCTTTGAAATGGACAAATTTACTACACATGGTGAGTTTGCTTAGCAGCTACATAAAAAGTCATAAGCGATTGACGATTACTAAATAAAAGCCTTGTTAAACGTCATATTATAGTGCCACCTGGGGAGCACATCATTATCCAAAAGTCCGAGAATTCAACTTTAACAGTTCCATGGGCGCAGACATTTCGTGAAATTGAAAGAGACGTCCAGTCTCTAACTCGAGCCCAAGCTGTTTGCAGTTGCGGGTGGCCTGATCACCTCTTATTGCCCCGTGGAAAGGTACAGTTCATTCAAGTGACAAATATCACAACATGTTTACTTATGTGTTTAATTGTTTTCATCATTATGACACAAAGGTGGATGGAATGCCATTTGAATTGTTTGTCATGCTTACTAACACGCAAATTGACCAAGTTGCATCCAGCAGAAGACAACTTGGAACACTTACTCCCAAAGGAACCTGTCGTGATTCCATCAGTTACTGTGGAATGATTGATGACAAATTCCCAGATTCTCGACCGATGGGTAAAGTTCACAAGTTTATTATCATTACTTACACCATACCAAAATTTCCTTACCATTGCCTTGTTTTATTTTTATCCCATTGCATAGGGTATCCATTTGATAGACCTGCTGTTGCAGACGAGCACAGTAAGCCGGATATGTTCTTGGAGGATTTTGTAACTCCGACCACCAACATGGGAACTGCGGTGGTGAAAATTTTCCACGTTGACAAAACTCTATTGAGAGGAAACGGGGCACCGGAAGGTTTGAGAAAACTTCACGTTGCCCCCTAGAAAATAATTTAAAGATTGGTGTTTGATGCGTAATGTAAATGTAACATTTTTCGCATAACATCTAATCAGAATTGGCTTTGAATCGGGGTTACATGATATAAAATAAATAATGAACAATTTTACTTTCCAATGACTTTCTTTATAATTCAGATATTATAAGTTTTCAGCATAGCTGAAACTGGAATGTATATTATTACATATTATCTATAATAAATTTTATGCAATCAGCATATTTATGACATAATAAATATTATGAACTTATATAAAAATGATGCACTTGCTCATTTCTTTTCATACATTTCCACGTGTACACTTCCATTATTGGCATTATCAAATTTTAATTGCATTGCGAAATATGTGTGATGCCGAAAAAGTGACTAACTACATATTCTATCCAGCCATTCCATCATTCTAAAGTATTTCTCCACGAAATTCATATATTGATTGAATTTAGTTCATTAATTCATTAAATATGATGCCATGCATTTGAGGACTAATGAAACCTGGAGTCAGAACAGGACGCAAATTGAATACCCGTCCCGTGAGCATCTGCACTTTTATTAGAACGGACGTGGTTCGTAATTTTTATAAAAACTGAAAAAAATACAAACCATGCTCCGGATGCTCCATTAAATATTACCACAAATCGTATGTATCCGGTCGTGGTTCCTGATTTTTATAGAAAATGCCAAATGCCTGCCTTAATAATGCAATACTGAACAGTATTAACCTAAGATGAAGTCATTACAATAATACCTAGCAAATAAAAAATTGAGGTAACAGTAAATTCTGCAAATTCTATAAATATGTGGAGAAAAACCACCAAACGTACTTCGTGATTAGATAATCAGTAATAATGAACTGGTGATTTGGGTATATATAAATAGGATTTATAATATAAGCAATCATTTATCTAAAATGACTGGAAAGAAAGTAACTTTAATTCCTGAGATATAATTGCAGAATTTTATTTTATTTCTAGCCTAAAGAAATCTTCTAAAGATGGACTACACGGACGAAATTCGATTCATTTTAATGCTGGAACGAATTGGTGAACCTTTATACTTAAGTCCGAGAGGTCATGGTCCAACAAAGTATCTATATAACCTGCCAGCGGAATATTTGGTATAAAGGATTATTTGAAGAAGATTAGGATGAACTTGAATATTTGAGTAATATAATTCTTTGAATCATTTGATTAGCAACCTCACGAGACACAAGCGATGGTGGAGCTCCGCAAACTAATCCCACCAACCACTACCATCGTTGAAGTGCCCGTCTTCAAGCCGAGTGTGGCTTATGATCTGAAGTCCATTCAAGAAGCAGTGCCACGGAAATCCATATTCAGTGAGTTTAATGAGAGGCATCTTGATGCGTCAGACGAACTAACTAGAATTCTAATGGGTATGAAACTATATAAATATGAAAGTAACTTTACATACATCAACTTCTCGTATTATTTGTACTCTTTTGTGAAAACATCAAAGGTCAGCCAACAAGGACTGACTTTTTCAATGCGTGTGCCCTTTGTCGGGACAAGGTAAATCCTCACCTGTGGGTCCATTCTTTTATCAAATCAGCTCACAAAAGAGCTGATATGCGTGGGTTCCGGTTGCCCGCAGTTTGGGAGATTATGCCTGATATGTTCATAGAAGCCAAAGCATGGCAAGAGGCTATTCATCAATCAATCTTTCCAGCACAAGAGCGAGTATGAAATGAAACACAAATGCATGTAATTCCTCTTCTAAAATTCTGAGCCTACAATTAGTATTGACGAAATTTTCTTTTGTTTCTTTTTAAGGCGATCATTGTCGTTGACAAGAATTTCTCAGGTTTCAACCTGAACCCAAATCATAAACTTTGGTATTTCATGGAATCGATTGCTTTGAACGCGCATCATTGGAACTGGCACGTAGTGAACGCGTTCAACTCCCCCAAAGGTACTGTGGACAGAAAGGGTGAAATTTTTTACTACATGCATCATGGAATGCTGGCAAGGTACATGCTAAACTCGATTATTATCTCAATGAAGCAATGAATCCAAACTCAGAAATAGCATTCAGTTTGAATTGAATGATTTTTTAATTCCAGATATGATGCCGAACGGTTGGCAAACGGGCTTAATCGTGTCACTCATTTTGACATACATTCAGATGTGATAGAAGAGGCTTGCTTTCCTAAATTAACTCTTCAGAACGCTCAAGTAAATATGGCTGGAAGGCAAGAGAATTCTGTATTACGTGTAAGTTTTTGCTTGAAATGCATTCTTAATAGGTTTTTACCTCCAGCAACTTATTTTTAAATCTATTGTTCGTCAGGGATTTTTTCGAATTAAAGATCCAGCGACAAATCTGAGACACGAAATATTATCTATTATAAGATCCTGGGCTGATAGAGTTATTGAAGCGATTGATGCTGGGTTCGCAATTCAGGTAAACTAATGGTTTATAGATTTACTCATAAGAACTGAATAATAATCGTGCTTCCGTTTGGAATTGTAGGAAGGTGGAGGAAGAGTTGATTTAAGAACGGAGAAGGGTATCGATGTTGTGACTGCGATGTGGGAATCCAGCTTAGATTCCCCTAATCCAAACTATTACGGTATGCTTCATAACTATGGGCATTCAGCTATCGGACTTCTACACGACCCGGATTTTCGATACAAGGTATAAAATTGTATATCCCAATGAGATTCCCTATTTAGTGATAAATTATTTTATAACTCAAATTTTTATGCAGGAGCCTCCAGGCGCAATGTACTGGGCTGGAACTTCAATGAGAGAGTAATTTCATCAAATTTTATTTATTTCAATTTTAATTACAGGCACTGTAGTTTGTGTGTCTGTAATTCTGTTAATTATAAAAGAAAGGGTGCAAATTCACATGATTTATTCTATCAAAATAATCCTTTTTTTTCAGTCCTGTATTTTTTAGATGGCACAAATACTTGGACTATTTCAGCCAGCGACAAAAGGATTACCTAAAGCCATACAACGAAAATGTTAGACTATAAATCAACTTTCGAATTCAGCATCATTAATTTTTAATCACAATACTTTGTTTCTTACATAGCTTCTATGGAATGGGATTGTTGTGAACCAAATCCAAGTTGTGCGGGGCGAAGACATTCGCATACCACTGACTCTGAACAGAGTTAACAATTTGGTGACCCATTGGATGCAGAGCGACATTGAGTTGTCTCGTGGACTAGATTTTGGAAGAACGAACTTAAATGGACTAGGCTCCGTCTGGGTTCGCGACACTCATTTACAGCCTATGCTATTTACATACGGCATTCAGGTTAGTTTTGAAAATTTCATCATTTTTTAATCTGTCGCATTAAAATATGAGCTAAATATTTCTGATTGGAAATAATGACATTATGTACGGTATAGGTTACCAATCAGACAAGGGCGGATGTACAAGCAACGGTTAGGATTTTCATGGCTCCAAAATTAGATGAAAATGGAGACAAGTTTTCATTTTTTGTGCAACGACATTTATTTTTTGAAATGGATAAATTTACTACTACTCGTAAGTGCTCATTATTAACTAATTTTTGAAAATTTGGTGATTCAAGTTTGTTAGTTGATTTCTGAACGCTTTTCGCACAGTTCATCCTGGTGAAAACATTATCACCCAAAAATCAGAAAATTCCACTCTGATTGTGCCGTGGGGACAAACCTTTAGAGAAATTGAAAGGGATACGGCTACCTTAACACGAACACAAGCAATGTGTAGCTGTGGGTGGCCGGAGACGCATTTGCTTCCACGTGGACGGGTACGAAATATAATAATAAAATTCTTTGAATACAAAATACAATATTGTTTCCTATATCAATTATTTTTCTTAGGTGGATGGAATGCCATTCGATTTGTTTGTTATGCTTACTAACACTCAAATTGACCAAGTTGCAGCCAGCAGAAGACAACTTGGAACACTTACTCCGAAAGGAACCTGTCGTGATTCCATCAGTTACTGTGGAATGATTGATGACAAATTCCCAGATTCAAGACCAATGGGTAAAATTTCAAAGTGCATGAAACGAGTACATTTAAATGGTCAGCATATTTTATGCTATTTCTATTACATTTGCAGGGTATCCATTTGACAGACCTGCTGTCGCAAACGAGAGTAGTAAGATAAACATGTTTCTTGAAGATTTTGTATCTCCAGTCTCCAACATGGCTTCTACTGAGGTATTAATACTTTTTAAAAAGTCGACTTGAATCCTCACTGAATTAGCACGATAGTATAGGTTCTAATGAAAACATTTTTTGCAGATTAAAATATTCAACGTTGACAAAACCATTATTCGAGGAAACGGGGCTCCAGAAAATGCAAGGAAAGTTTATGTCAACCCATAGTTGAGTGTGTAAAAATAAACCAAATTATTAGAGGTTTGTTCGCGTGTATTAAAAGCATGTGTCATGTAATAAAATATAATCCCAGTATTTCAAGTGTCATTTTAAAAAAATGTTCTTATCAAAGGATTGCATGTGGAGTTATGAGTATTGTTGTAATATATTTAAAAAATACAAAAACATAATGTTTTGCTTCTTTCATATTATGAAATAAAGTTGTCAATGTAAGCTTTCATAACTTTTCAAGAGGACATTTTTTTCTAAATTAAAAAAAATAGCACGCTTAATCACTTTTTAATGTCAAATGCAAACAGAGTACCAAACATGTCATTAGGTCATTACATCTAGAAATGTGCACTGTATCTGTCATGATTCAAAACGCTGTACTTACTTCACTGCATCATCAACGAAGGCATAATATACATGATTACTATACTACATTCAAATTTTTTTTAAAAATGATCCTACTTAAACTATAGTATGTACTATAGGACTGATAAGAAGCATGCAAGTCGTGATTGAATAAGCTTTGACTTTACTTTAATCATAAAAAAAGTGTTACAATGCTATCCTTTTCTGCTGATGCACTAAATTCAATAAATCAAGCTTAAAACATAATGCTGTCTACTTCATTGAACGAAAAACATTGTTTTTAATGATTAAAGAATGTTTTGTATGTGAACTTCAATCAAATGCAGCACTTTTCTAGTTTACAAGAGTAATTGTACTCATGTCATGTCCCACCAAGAGTTAGTACGCACCTTCCTTTGCTGTGTTGTATTGTTATACATATATACTCGCTTTGAATTTGCTTTAAAATTCCCATTTCAAACAGCATGAAGAATATATAAAGCATTTTTGTTCCCGTGCATTTGCGGTAACTTGCTTCTGTTTGACAATAATTAATCTGATGTCTAGAGGGCTGCTAATCAGTTGACCATTAGCTTTTCTACAAAAGCAATAACAAGCATCACACTTTAGGTACGCTGCAAGAACAACTAATCAAATATTCCCACGGGAAATTGCAAAGGCTCTTTATAAAATACATATATGAGTTCGCCCATTAGGCCAAGTCAATACTATTCACAAAAGATTGCTCTTAGCAATTATTATGTTCAGTAACACAAATGCATGAGAAGTCAGAGAATATTATATGCTTTATGTGTTTGTGTTCATAAATATTATTATGAGCACAAGGATTTTTACGAGGGTGCACCTTAATATACATACGACTTTTGTTCATCATTGTATACAAGTGCGTTTTGATGACTGTTCAATTGGCATTGAAAAACTCTCAACATATGTATCACCTTTTGTAAGCTATCGCTAATTATTGCTTTATCGAGATAATACCTAAGTACCAAACGGATACTTTGGTGCTGTACTGTGTACATTGCTAGCACATGTCATTCGTCCTGTTTCTTTTCTGAGCTAGTACAAATCCATATTGCCAGAACAAAGCCTTCTTGGTCGCCTTTCCGGCGAAACGCATACGCATTTGCCGGAATGATGTATGATTTTGTCAGCATAAAAATCGGACAGGGTTAAATTAAATTAAACTCTACATAAAATGCAGTTTCAAATGCCCTTTTGATGACAAAAGCCAAGTTGCTCTGTTTGTAAAAACTTCAATGCTTGTTTTCAAAGAGAAATAAGATGCAGCAATAAATTACTGAAGTTCAATGTATCTTGAGTACGCAAGAGGAGTTAAAGTTGTGTCATACCATCATGATAAATACCATTTCTTGTACGCAATTTATATGTAGAGCAAAAAATAAAGGGACACTATCAAGATGGTCAATGGTCATTGCTTTGCTGCATTTATCTAACTGCAATCGTCTTGTGATTGTGATTATGGTCTTAAACTTGTGAACTCATTTGAGAGTGATGAAACTCCGTATTATAGTTAAGATTTGACTGTGAAAGTCGTGCATATCGGATTTGTAAGTCAAGTGCGTATGACAAAATACCAGTGAGCTAAAGGTTTGCTCCCAAAGGTGATTTTGATGACGACATTATGGTGCGTATTAGCCTAGCTTTGTTTGAATGACTAATGACAATAATGAGTAATGACCATACAAGTTTGAGTTCCGTTATGAAACCCCATGTGAATCGATATACCACGATAGGATAATTATGATGATGGCAAAGACAAGTCAAAGTCCCTTACAATAACGTAGAACCCAATGATAATCTTGGTGCTTACGTTATTGTGGATTGACATTCAATTGTATGCAGCCCTTTTCAGTTACACAACCCTTCATACAGCGATGTAAACCATAGTAGATATGTACTTATTTATAGGTTTTGAAGTAATGAATCAGTAATCAAGTTATAAACTGAAGGAGATAACGATTTATCACGATTATTACCAATAATACTACTCAAAGGATTTTATAAATTTTTTTAAATGTTTCACTTTCCTTATAAAAAATCTTAGTAATCGTTTTTTCCACTGACTCTACAAAACGAGCCTTTGGGATGGAATCATTTATCTGAATTACATCAGATTTGTTGCGTTTGAAAAAAAATGACTGGGTTGTAATTGTAAAGGGTATGAAATCAAAGTTCTTTTTTAAAGTGTACCTCCCCCACTCTAAGCATTTTACTAAAACAACAACTATCAATATCATCACATCACCTATTATATATAGCCTGAATGGTCATGTTCATTTTCAAACTTACAGCAAAAGGGTAGTACACGAAATGGATAATCTCCTTATTTTCATAAAAATTAGTAATAATTGCTTATTATTACATTCCTAGATACATCAGTATCAATTGCAGCTATCTAAAGTCTCGAGTCCAATTATGAATTAGTGTTGCTTCATTTATGTTAACCTCAGTTAAGGAATTTCAAATATTGCAAGTTTAAACTTTGTATAGGATCAGAAAAATGAGTAATATTTAGAACAGACTGCTCTCTAGACAGTCTATTATGCTTACGGTCAACTAGTCATCTTCAAGGGGGAAATTGCAATTATGAAGTACGTTTATCAGGTATCGTATAAATAGAACTTGCAATAAATTTTGCAAAAAAGTAAAACAAGGTCTGAAGGAAAAAGGGAAAAGAAAATACACCATAATATATCATGCATATATTATATACTATCATTCATATTCATATCCTTCTCAGGGTACATCGAATCCGTTCAACTGCTACCAATTTTTTTTGAATCAATTGGGGCCATCTCATCTCATTTTTACACGATTAGTTTTTATAATCTATTTCAAAGTGTTCGTCGACCGTACCGTCATTTTATACTCTGTTACCTTTAAGACAAAAGTGGCTAACCCTTCAATCCTCTGGGAGTGAAGAGGAGAGCAAAATTGGAATTGACGTAGGAAAAAATAAGGATGCCTAAGCCTGAGACCAGATTAATTTCATGTTATTGCAATGTCAGTGCAATGTTTCATTCAAGTACGCCTACTTTATTTAGGCATTAAATTTTTTGCATGTTATAAAATGCGTGAAGTCTCTCTTGCATATCTCCTCCTGTAATCATCATCATCGATTCCGATGCGTTGGCACATTTTCCCCGTGCGCAGTGCAGTGTATTCATGCGAGATGCAATGAATAATATATTATATTTTGTTGTGCATCAAAAATTCTTTTATGAATATATTTCATTTTTGCATAGCCTAATCTTCTGGCGGTATACATTACATGCTAATGTGTTTTACTTCCAAGCTTGAATGGCTGTCAAAATTAGCTCGTTATTAGGTTTTGCTAAAAACTTTTATCTTTAGGTTCAAGGGAATGAGATGAAAATAGGACCAAGTTCAGATTCCTGTTGATAGGATCTAGAAGTAGGTACAACGTCTCACGAGAAGATTATTTGGCTTATCATTAATATTTTAGCTCATTTATATTCCACACTTTTATAGAATTTTATTTGTTAATATAGCTATTTAATTTGTTTATGGTTGTTTTAAACCCCAGCCTAATGCTCTTCACTTAACAGCTAAAAAATTTGAAGACGTATTAAAAATTTTGTCCAATAAAATTGCACTCTCCTGCGTTGTCACAATTAGAATATATTATGGAGCCATTATGCGAGTCATTCAGTTAGTTTCATTGATACCTTAATATTTTGCCCTTTCAGTTCATTCATCCCATTTTTGACGATTGTAGTGTAGCAGTGCACGTCATTCATTGTTCCCTTATCAGTTGACATTTGCATGTACATTTTTTCATTACTTTTACCTGCCATTCACTGACACCAACTCACTGCTAATAAGTAAGAGTGAGAGAATTTCAATGGGACTGAAAATGTTAATGTGCTACTGATGCAGCTCGTAATTCGTAATGCACACTTGAATGAATTTTAAACTTTTACATAAGTAGCGTAGCATAATAAATACCGTCATCACCTAAATACATTCCAATCCAACTCCAACCAATCACCTGTTGCATGTCGGTAAAATTGAAACGAACTGTTGAAGGACAAAAGTAGTGAGAAATCATTTAGCTAATTTGCCATATATATTGATATTGGTATCCCTTGTGTTCTGAATCTAATGTAAAACAATTTCTCAAAACCAATTTCAATTCCTGCTCAATTTCTTAGTTTATCTCATTCAATGTGTCCAGCATTTTGGGCTTTCCGAGCAAAGATACATTCTAATAAATCAGGAGCATTTTCCCACTTTCAACTAATCGTAAGAAAATCCTTTCCACGCTGCCCTGGACGAAAAATGGAATTGGTTGCAAGTTGCGTAGAGTGAATATGAATGATCTTATATTTTGGTCCTGGCCTGTAGCGATAAGCATTTCAACATGTCAGACTATGTAATAATCGTTAAATTAAAAAGATATTACGCTAGTTAAACATAACCTTCTTTCTGTATACCACACAATACTAAAAAGGGTACTCAAAGAATATTATACTGAAGGGTGGAGATGGAGATACAAGTAGTTCAGCTCTAGCTTCATGAACATTTATTTGGTTGGAAAAAAGCATGGCAATTTTTAATGAAGGGATATATATCGTGCATTTGTAAAAGCATGTCGTGTAATAATGGCTGAGAAGAAACAAGCAAAACAAAAAAAAACTTTTTAGCAAGGAGTAAAACGGGGTGCGGCTCATCAAACTGAGCGAAACAAGAGTTGCATTAGTGACTATTATACAAACTATCTAATATATATATAATGCCTTGGTCGAGGCAATGAGCAGTAGAAGTTTGTCCCATGACGTTTTGATAGTAGCAGTTTAAATGTTTAAAGGAACATGAACAACATATAAATACTACAAATCCTCCATATCAAATGAAATGCACCGTAACACGCTGCAGTATAATGTGCAATAAAACAAGTTACAATTTCCTTTGTAAAAATTGTGATGGGTTATATATTTATTGAGTTCGTCATTCACTCACTCAGTCACACAGTTACTTTTTGCCATTGAGTTGTTCGATGGATTGATAACGATGATGACTGACTAGACCCAAGCGCTACCTGAATGAGTGACTGACTGATACAGATTGAGTTTATTGTGGGACTCGGGCATGCATGCGTTCTCACCTTTTTCTCATTGTTCATTATAACACCTTAAAACCCTAAGCAAAGTTGTAAAAGGAGCTGCTACTGACTTATAAACATACATACTTGACTGGCTCTCAGCGTTTTCACATAACAGCACACTGTCATTTGGTGATATGTATATTTCTGTCGTATATATACTTGCTAGATTGTCATATGTACTACTACTAGAGCACAAGTGTAATGTAATATATAAGCTTTTGGTGCACTGGTAAAAACGGTTACCACCCTTTCCTCTTGGTGGCTCGCGATGATGATGATGACTGACTGACTGAACAATGTCGATGTCGATCCCTCCTCAATACTTTGCGATATCTTATTTAATAGATACATACATTAATATGGAATAATACATATCTTCAAGACTTTTACATCCCTGAGCTCAGCTCATTTGAGATCCCTTGAGAAGCTCAAAGCATTGGATATAGGCTCACCCATATCATTTCATTGAGCTTATCTGAGCCATAATATATGCATGCTCAAATCTCTAATAAACAGCATGCCTCATCCATCCCCTTCTACAATTTTCATCTCTTTGTTTGCACCTTCTTTTCTTACGCACTTTGCTACTGCTAAACCGTCGAGTCCTAACATGCCTTTGATTTTGATGTAGTATGTACATAAGCAAATGTGTATGGTTTGGTTTGGTTTGTATGAAACCAAGAATTTATACATGCAGTTTCTTGAGTAAAATGTGCGATGCTCCTGCAGAGATGGTGATACTGATGATGCTTTCATCAGTTTTGCTGAAAGGGGATATCCTTCTCTCTCACTTTAAGTGTACGGTTGGTGTACCCTATGCATATACCATCAGTGCCACTCTCCTCAGCTAAAGGTGGTTAACGAAAAACTATCTCTGAATACATTTTTCTTTTCTTTGCATTCATTCAACATTGGTTAGCTGAGCTATTGCACATTAATATGTAAAGATAGGATTATACACTTATTTCAAATTGTACTACAACCCTACTAACTAATGATTAGCACGCTCAGTTCATCTTTGAAGTCTGTTTGTTGATGGTCATCATCGAAGACAGACAACATAACAGCGGGCAAGCCGAACAAATTGCCTTAGTAGATATTGTGGCAGCACTAAATCCATTATTAGTTTTTCATGCAAAAAGTGTAGTAATTATTATTAATTGGCGATTTTAAACTAACAACTCAATAAGTGACTGTGTTTACTTTTGATTTCAGAGATTAGCATCTCTGGATCAAACCCAAGTTTCATTGGGTTCCACTTCCACACGCGTGAGCAGCCTACACGCTTAATTAGAATCGGATACCGAGTGATGAGACTGATTCGGGAAAGTTTTGCAAGTGGGCAAAAAATATAATAGTAATTGGTCCGTAGTTTGGTTTACCTGAAACAATCGCAATTTTCTTCGGATTAGGCGTTCAAATTTGTTTCTTCGCCCACACGTTTGACATTTCCAAATAATTTGGAGGACGTTATTTTGTTCGAAATAGAATTTAGCAGCCTAATTCTTCTTTGATAAGACTTACCTAAGGATTTCAAGTGGATGTTGACTAATGGTCTTTTGGAAAATTCAATGAAAAGTAGTTGTTCCATTCCAGCCTACATATTATTTGTGTCGAAAGTTTTCCAGTTTCCAGCAGCCGCTCACTAATAGCATTTTCCAATCAGACGATTTGAAGAATAGCTCGTGGAAAACAAAATTGGATAATTTAGAATTTCTCCAGGTAAGCTACACCCATTCATTTGTCTCATTTTCATGAGGAGAATGTCGCGTAAAAAGCTCCATGTAACAAATCACGCCATTTTCCATCATTTATTTCTTTAAACCAAAAAACCAGTCTACTTTCAGCTGCAAACCTACTTGTACTTGTCACTCTCTCAAATCTTATAAGATAGTAGCGTGGTCAACAAGAAAAAATGGGGTAGTATTTTTTGCTTGTTTTTTGGCGATACCAATCTTTGCAAGCAGACCAGAAGTTAATCACGCATTCTATTTACATATACGTACATGTTTGTCCTTGCAAAATTGTGGCAATGCAGAGTTCCCTCCGCTCTGCTTTGCTTCTGATTTCATGCTCAAGTTTTTCACTTCTTTAATGAATTCAAAGGGGTGCATGCAGAGCTGATACAATAAAACAAGGAAGAACTAAAATGGTTTTGCTTACACAAAAAAATGTCTAAAAAATGTGCAGCCGAGTTCCATTCAATTCGATAGACGAAACCACGTTCTGTTCATTCATTAAGGGTTAGTAGCGCAGCACGAAAAAATGCATTATTCTTAGCACTTCTTCTTCTTCAAGGCAACTTGGCAGCCTTGCATGTTCATAATTTTTAATTTATCCTTCCAGAAAATAGATGTGCATGCAACAAAGGAAGCCGAAAGCGTGTAGTTCACATTTGATGATCATAAACATAACCATAATCGCACAGTTTCCGATTCAATATCTAATATTGCACACTTTAGTAATGTATTATGTTACGTACTTTTAGTGTTTATGAAAGTTTTCCGTTTTCTACATAAAATGTGTCTACACAGGAATGAATTTTTGTAAAGTATTTCAGCCCTTTAATGTTCAAGGCATAAATATAGCTAGTAAAGACGAAAACAATCGAACTTTATAACATCCTAATCAGCAAGGTTCGATTTTCTTGATTTGATTAGAAAGAGAAAATATTTACTTTTGCATGACTTTTGTTTTTTTACGCCAGCATTCTTCGTTCTTCTGCTTATGATATGAGGTTTTGGCTGTTGGCTACTTACTTGACAGCATTATCATGTCTACCGTGTCATATTCTCAAAGAATGCTCTATCTCCAATCTTGAGATGTCATCGAAAGTCATCATTATGCAGTATATTATATTATGATATGATGAAACAGGAATATTGCTATAAAGAGTTATCAGTTTCAACTTCAACCAAAGGGTCATTAAAATTTTTACTACAGATAAGAAGAAGAAAAAAAAACTTTTCTTCTTCATTTTCTTGACGTAATAAGTCATCTTCTCTAAAAATCTAAATCTCTTTTACTATAAACTATAATGTAAAACGTAATGCATCCCTTTTAAAACAAAGTACTTGCTTCAAGAATACAAACAAAGTTCATCCTCTTGAAATACCCCAAAAAACTATGTAAACATTCGATCATTCACGAAACGGCAACGGTATTGCCATAAATAATGCAATATCTTTCTATATGATTTAGCAATGGAGGATGTGTGTGTATTGTACGGTGTGCTTCTGCCTTATTTTAATTTGAAAGAGGTGATTATGCCGATGACTTCAAAAAGAAGACGAAAATAGAGGTTTCACTAACCAACACACATATTTTTATACAATTTCTACGAAAATATTTCTGACGTGCAGAGTGCATTTCATTGCTAAATTCGAATATCGTGTAGTACATGCAATTTGCAACAACACAAAGACTGCAATGCAATGTAGCCAATGAAAGGTAAAAAGTTAAACTCGTCACCACCAACCAACTTAAATACCGCACTGTTACTAAAAAATGGTTGAGTAGTGAATGTTCTTTTGCGGCTTGTACTACTAAAAAGAGAGTAGTTTTTCGCACATTGTACCATAGCACGCTGGGCTAAGCACGCTCGGCATCATGTGTAACGAGTGTTGCACTTCAATAGAATATTCCATTCCTATCATTACATTTACATTACAAACAGAGAAATTTGGCTGATGCTGATTTCAAGTCTGACTCATTCACTTTTCAATATTTTTTCTGAATCGTGTGCCTACAATACGATAGTTTTAAGTAAGCATAAGTACAAAAGCTCTTACTTAAAAATCAACCCTATTTGTCGTGATTTTGTTTTCAAATATAATTTTTCAGTTTTTCCTGAATTAGAGGCGGGGATACAAATGTTAGCCAAATTTATTATTTTCTTCTTATAATTATAAAGTTAGGGACTTGAATTTACGTTGTACATAATCATATGCACACACCGTATTTAGTTGCTATAAAAGTGTAATCGTCCTTTTCACGGACTGATTCACAATTATGACTCGTTCTTTTTCATCTCCATCTCTCCTCTCTCACTCACTCCCAAACTTGCATGTACACAGTTAATAGTTAGTTAGTCCGATCATCCCATCCCATCGTGCGTTTGTAATACTACTACTCGTGCTTCTCTCACTTCAACGCTGCATAATTTACAGCCCTCATCTGAAACTGCAGTTTTACCTTGTCGTGTTGTTGGTCGGCCTCAAGAGAAATATAGTGGTAGTTAGTTAGTGCATTTTTGTTTACATTGTAATAGGCGCATTGAACGACTATACATTCATATATGTATTTATCTATTGTTGCAATCTCAACCCAAGCTGCTTGCAAGAGTCGCAGACTAACTGTTATATTTTTGCTTGTTGTGTTGGGTTGCGTTTTGTGTCAGTCGGTGTGGATGAACCGCTTCTTAAGTGCATTCTCAAGGATGTTGCATGATCTTTACAAGCATGCTTAAAAATATCTATATACCTACATACCCATATGCCTACATCTTGAGTTGAGGGTTTTCGTTGAAATTGAAACGTGTTTTTGTTGTTTTTGAAACCGCTAAACAAAACCCACATGGTGATTTCGCATGCTGTGTTCTCTCCTAGTGAGGAATGCTATCGGTTGTTTAGTGCAACCCCATACGGATGTCGTATCGTAATATACAAACATTATTGTTTTTAAGCCAGCAGCCAGAAAGTTTTCCGCACCATGATGATCAACCGTACGCATAATATTGCGTGTTGATACCGTTACGAACACAATGCTGAGGGTTATGTTATTAGTCAAGCAATTTCAAAATTATGGATTCTACAAATCAATTCCATAAATAAATGTGGAAGTAATTGGTTTGTAGTAAAGCAATGCTACACCACACCCGTGTGTCACGATGTGGAGGCTATAAAAGTACATTAGTACTTTACGGTAACGCACAAGTCATTGGAAACGAATCAATTATGCAGACTTGATAGCTGGTGGCATAAAAACCAATTGTGTACATACATAATACTAATAATACCACTCATCTACGAACAATGCGTGCCTAATCCGATGGCCTTAAGGGAGAGGAGCGTCAAAGTATTTGTGTTCAGGTTAAAATTTTATGTCGGCATCACCTGCCTGCTCAACTCTTTTTTGGGAGGGTTGGTCATGAAAGGTACACTTGAAAAAAGGTTGTTTTCCTATTGTAACCAAATAAAATCAAAGCTCAGCTCAAGTGTAATCACTCCTTTGGTTCAAGTCCTTCAAACCAGAAAAAAGCAAAGAACTTTGCTGTCAGTCAGGTCATACACATGGCTCAGAATACGGTTAAGTCAATTCAGGTTAGGTAACGGGAATACCCTCCAGTCATTCGGGAACAAAAATAAAACTACAGAAATAACTTATTTTGTACATCTTTCAATGCCACTGAGGTAGCGGAATACGACCTTAGGAAGGAGACATATGCACACATCCGTTTCGATAATACAATCATTATCAATGCCAATCACAGCAATCAGTGTATGGGAGGAAGCTTCTTGAGAGGAAGTACATTGAC
This sequence comes from Orchesella bifasciata, assembly GCA_034697805.1. Taxonomy (NCBI): domain Eukaryota; kingdom Metazoa; phylum Arthropoda; class Collembola; order Entomobryomorpha; family Orchesellidae; genus Orchesella; species Orchesella bifasciata. Next base: position 18,211 of record JAQGAP010000047.1, read on the forward strand.
AACATGCAGCACAACACAAAGCATATGTCTCTCTGTGGCATAATTTAATGAAGTACATATTATGGTTTCTATCAGATTCGGACTGCGCTTACTTGTTACTAATTACAACCTATTTTCAGTGCAGCCGTCGTTGGTACTAGTCCGATAGAGACTTATCATTTGTTGGTTGTTCCAATAGTAAATAAGTTTGCAATCATTATAATCGACGTAATGAGTTCATCATAGGAATGGCAATATTATCCACGCACTCCATATATGTGCTTCCACCTTATTAAAATTATTAGATAGTTTAATTATATGCATCTATTGATGTGATGTGGACTCAATAAGAAAATGTGCCATCATTACTCCTTTACAAATCGCCCGATAGCGTCAAACATATTGGTTTTGAGATGGAGAGAGAAGTGGTGTAAAATTAGGTTTTGAATGCGCTTTGTTTGAATATTTGAGGTACAAGCTTTGCTTTCATAGTGATAGTCAAAATCATTTCTTTTCAACTCACATCACATCTCCAACCCGATCCACATCATCGTCTTATCAAATCTATGGCTCAATGAGCAAACCAAGAACGAAACGACATTCATTCAGCCATTTTTTGCAAGAGCGAAATAACAACTGTCCAATGTCGTTCAAAGTAATGGTAATAATTTGGTTAGCATAAAGGTAACATTATAATAATGCCTAATAGCCAAAGCCAACCTATTCTGCTCGTTGATCGGCACAATAATAATGCAATGCACAACCAAAACCGTAAGGACATCGTCATTGAAGCAAACTGAAAACTTTTTTCCCTTTGGTGTTATGTATAGTAATATGGCATAACGCAACGTAACATTATGTAGGTTGTGCAGCATGGCAGTGGGAGGTCGTTATCGTTTACTTTTCAGGCAAGTTTTGTCGACGAAGCAGTAGTAGCAATAATTGTTGTAATTAACGTTATTTATTAGCAAAGCAACTAAAGTGAACAACCACAATAAAGAAGGGAGCAAAAGTGGAGTAACTTTTCTGTTGCGCTACGATATAACTTCAACTTCTCATCTCTCTCGCTCTTGCCTTTTGGTTGTTTTGTACGGCTGCATCATGGAGTTGGTAGTAGAGAGAGATGTGTGGGCTGACGGTCGTTGTGGCTGCCGTTTTGCTGGCGAAACATAAGCATGAGGCAATCTCCTCTCTCACACACACTCCTTCATCTTGTTTGAAATCTTTAGTTTGCTTGTTACAAATATACGACAGTCACTGCAGCTCCTAATTTTTGGAGCAAAATGTTTTTTGGTTAACTAGCATAATATGGTGGGACTATATACTGCTGCTGAATAAGGCGAGGAAAAACAAAATGTTATGAAAATATGGAGCTTCTTTGTTTGCTGATGATCACGAAGTTTAGTGTGCTAATGATAAAAGTGTGTATGCTAAATTCATTGAAAAATGGAGCCATCATCACAGGAGAAGAGCCTACACAGTTAACCTTGAAGGACTGGTGCCAAAAATGATGAAAAATTTGAAGAGCAACAAGAAGTCAAATATAATGGGATAGTTGAAGTATGAATATCACGCACGTTTTTTTTACACAAAATGATACTTCAAACTACAAATTGCAAGACAAAAAAGATGAGGTGGTGTCACTTTTTATCTTTTTTCTCTCCTAAAATATATACTAACTTCTAAGCCTGAAGGTATGAATTCTGTAGTTTTAAAAATACATAAAACACCACGGCTCTGCATGATCACCTCATTACAATTATTATTAGGTGTAATTACTCCATCATGATCTGTGCAGACAAAAATTTAGCTTTTGATCTGCCTTTTCATCACGACAACTGGCATGCATGATGATAGATGAGATGATGCTTATGCCAAAAAAACTAAATATTCGATTTTAGAAAAGGACAAGTCACAACTTCAACTGATAATGGAATTCTCCTCGAAAATGAATTTTTAGATTCAAAATTCGCGAGATAATGAAACCCCTTTCAGAATAATAATAATGTTGTCAGCCTTAGCGAGCCAAAGTATTTATTAAGAAAGAAGAAGAAACAAGACAAGGTGAAAAGACCGCAACGCAGCAGTCAGTCAAATAATTGCTTGTGTGTAACTAACCACACATTCCAATGAAGATGATGATGTGGACTTTGAAGTGGCATGACTAACTCGATGAGCGAGATTTGTAATTGCTTGTATAAATAGAATGTGGATTGTGGGCTATGTATAACACATGGCTTGCCGTTATGGCCTAGGAAAGATTGGCAGTGGTTGGTTATATGCTGATGATGATGGTCGGTGAACGGTGTGGGGTTTGATGATGGCAATTTAATTAGCAAAGTATATTCCATGAGATTTTCACAATTTCGCATCAAACAAATGAAAACCAGACGGTGTTACACTAGTCTACTGCGAAATATTCAATGAAATCCTAAAAACAAGGGAGGCATGTTATTGTTTTGTGCAACCAATTTCTCACGCGGTGACTGACTTTAAGCAAGCTAATAATTTGTAATTTATTGGAGTATAATATGCAAATTAATAGCATGGATGGATGGATGGGTTTTCTTGCCCTTACGAAACAAGTAAATGTTTCTGCAATAAGGTTGGTTGACCTTTATAGTGACATCATTTTGCGACGAACTCGGTTGGTGTTTTCATGCGGCTCCACGACTGTCGTCGGTTGTAAACAAAGATGGTTTCTACTCAAAAACTTTACAATTGATCAAATAAATAGGTTTCTCTTCGCTTGGTATATAATGTGGTAAATGGTTACACATCAAGTAAACAAAGTCAATTTTGCGCCGTTCCTCAAGCTATACCTATATTAATTTGTAATTTGTCCAAGTTGACAAAAGTTGAAAAATCGTTTTGGGCTTTTTGTTCTATAAACCTACCTTCGGAACTAGAATGTTGAGCAATTCAATTCCAATGCATGTATTTATATGGTCTTAAAAGCTAATTAATACATTTTAATTAAATATTGATTAGCAGACTACGTATACTGTGAAATGCCGGTGATAATTGCAGCCTGGCTTTTTGACGGAGGTGTCACATTGAAAGCTTATTCGGTAATTTCGAAGGTGCAAACTGCAAGACAGGTTCAATCATCACGAGTGAAAGTATATTGTACCACACAAATAGATTTCTTTTCTAGGTGTCGACTGAGTAAATATGGATGTCAAAAAATGTGCTGATGCATGTTGAATTTGATATTAAAATCATTAATCTAAGCCTCCATAATTCAAACTAATATAATATTGATTTCCCAACTGGTATTCTATAGAATTTTCTTCAAATTCAAAAGGAGAACATACGCACAGTAATCCCAACTCAACTATATGTGAATGGTTTGTTATTAGAAAATGTGATATGCAAACTCGAGAACTGTCACACTACTACAATGTAGTTTCACTGTCTTTGTTTCGAGTAAAATTGTAAGTAATTGCATGCAAAAAGAAAGCTCTAAAATTACGATGACTTGCTGGAAGCTTTGAAAACAAAATGTAAAATGTTGGGATGACCTACTATAACTAAATAATGGTTTGCCATCTAAATCTAAGCTTCGTCTGCTGAAAACGCGTAGCTTAAACCATAATAATTAGAAAATACACATTAAGTTTAATTATAATGTCTATTTATTGTCGTATTGTTGCGGAATGAACTTGGTCAGTAATTCAGTAAAAAAACATTCACAATCTTTTGGTTTGTAATGCCTTGACACACAGAGTTACTACCTACTACATTTCATATGTAACCTGTACACTTCTATCTTCTTTTCTGCCTGCAGCCGACTAGCTAGTACATTTGCAGTATCAGTATCTGCATATTATACTACATTGTACATCTGTATCATCTTATTTGCATTCTGTCAACGAAGTCTGCTTGAAAATCTTGACTTTGTCAGTGAAAGTTGTATTTCGAGATTCATTTACAACAACCATTATGCGTATGAATGCAATAGAACAGGACAAGCATTTCAAACAGAAAGAGGTTTTGCATTTGCACTGATTATTATGATGAAGATGCAAAGAAAGATAATTTGTTATGTAGATATCAACAGCACATTACTATGTGTATCGAAATCATTATTATTTTTTAAATACGTATGTACGTGCATATAGATTCGGATACTCTCTTTGTACACTTCCTTTCCATTTTTTGCTCGAGCAGCTTTATCTGATTTGATTTCTCTCTGTGTCATTTCTCTACAACTACGCACATTCCCTTTGTCTAGCATCAAACATTGTAAGCATCTTCTTGAAGCTTGAGCTTGTATATGATGTTCTATCGTTCTACCTCCGGCATTTAATAGGTGCGTGTGAAGAGATTATAGCAGCTGAGCAATCTATCAGATTAAAAATTATAATACATATTACGGATGATATAATTACAGTAGCCGAGCAAAACCTCAGTCAACCCAGTTCAACATATAAGATTGTTGGTTGTTGAAATTTGTTTGCAAACTTGCTTTTGCAAAATATGCAAATGAGGAATGCAGATGCACTCTTACATAAAAACAAAGAATATATTACATGATGTGGTCTGTGGTCATCATTGTCGTGAACTGAAACAATAAACACATATTGTACTGATTTTTTTCGAGAAATTCAAAAGGCTACAGTGAACAACTTCCATTCATTGTACAGTAAAGTGACAATACAATTACTAAATTACATTACTGTTGGTCTGTCTGTAGGGTCATTATTCATTGCACCGATTAGGTATCATTACCATTTTTATTTGCGTTGAGGTTGAGACTTGAGAGTTGGGTATTCTTTTAAGCTATGAGATACGACATGAGAAACATTTCTACTTGAAAAATGTCATTGTTTCCTGAGGGAAAGTTGGAGAGGTGATCTCCCATAGTACTCAATGCAATTGTAACTCATACTTAATGTATTATAAACCCAATTCTACACGAATAAAACTTTTGAAAAAATAGAATGTCCACAATAACGGCTTCAGCAACGGTGTCAATTTTTGACTGCAGTTGGCTAACTAAATTCGCTCATAGTTTGAATTTCAGAAATTATAAATCCATCGTTGAAGCTTCAGTGTGCTTGAGCTTTAACAGTCAACTTGACATCGTGAATTGTCGTTGTTGCATGTGTACCAAAAGTAACAATGGGTGGCATTTTAAATTATTTATTTCCCATGTTAAAGATAATTAGCAACGGTATCATCTTGTCAGGATTTTTGTTTTTTTATTTGTAAAAACTTGATGTTTCGTGAGACTTTGAATAAAAATGTCCATGCATACGTGTACAAAAACTGCATTCCATTCCTTGCCAGTAAAATAAATGTTAGCTAATAACAAGAGAACGTTGACGAAAATCAGATACTTTCAAAGAATGACAACGAATAAAGGGCATCATAATCGTAAAATTTTTGATGGAATAACGAACTTTTCTACTTCGTACTAAATCACAGTGTATGTTATAAGGTGACTAATATCTTATCCATCAACTTATATTCACTGTAATCAGTTTTCTTCCAGACATCTGGTTAAAAAGGTACAAGCATGCGATCCATTGGCTGGAAAATGAATTGCTGGCCTGTTCTAAATTTTAACTGAAATTGTGTCTGTCAGTGGAAAAAAATAAAGCAGAGCAAAAACTTTGGTTATCATAAGGTTCCATCAAAATAGAGTACCAAGTAATATTTCTACTGCATGCAGTTCCCTTTATTGTAATTAATTACTCATACATAAACGATGACTAAAGGTGAGCCAGATTCCATTTTTAACAACGACTTAGTCTTTGCTATAAACATCAATAAACAAAAACTAATTCTCAACGCCAATGGCAATCGTACCCTACGATGTACCTACTTTGTTATTATCATTGTCCTTTAAGTTGGCAGTATCCTTAATCAGTAATATCTTTTTCTGTATTTATCATAACAAAAATCTTGAGTCACAGTTTCATTCTAAGTCAAGTATATACTAATTATGATCCTTTGGGTTCAAACGTTCCGACTTTCCTCACGTTTTAATGTGTACAGTGCCATTGTGGCATTTTAAAATTGGTTCTAGGCAGAGTGAATGAATTGAATAAATACCCTTTGACTCTGCCCTTCCATTGAAATTCCATTTAAATATTTTCATAACAAACCAGTCATAATTGTGCTTTCCTTGAAAGTATGCGAAATTATGTTTATGCGTGCAAGCACAGAACATATGCATGCATACTAGCTCCAAAATCTCTATCCACTGCTTGGAAAAGAAGAAAGCAGCTAAGGACTTCTCGTGCAGTTCACATTCACATCAACCGTGTGATGATGATGGGATCGACCGCTACATTTTTCATGCTAGTTTTTGTAACAAAAATGTAAGTTTGCCTTTCATTTTTATGTAAACCCAAACTAAACTATCGTATAATGTTACGCTAATAGTTAAACCAATGTATAAATTCTCTGTTGGGGGTGCTCCGTAATGAGATTGTCTCATAATCTTGAAATGCAAAATATAATCATATTTCATCTGATAAACCATTTTTTTTGCATATTTCTAAAAATACATTCATCATATAATATTTATTATGACATTAGAGAAGTAAAGGGGCTCTACCAGAACAAGAACACATGCAAACATCAACATCACGTTACTTTTTAGAACTAGTCCGGTCACAGTCAGGCTAAATTGCAGTTCTCCTCTTCAGTTTCAAGTGACAAGCAATTAAAAAGGAAGATATAAAATGATAAATGTGGTAATAATGTTAGTTAAATGTAAAACAAAGATTTTTTTTAATTCATGAAATCCATCAACAAAATGAACTTTCTTAAGAACGATTACGAATTCCTATTATGTGATCTCGATTACTGCATGCATGCAAGTAAAAATCATTGCTGAAGCAATAAATGAACTTGGCTTTAATTGTAGGTTTATGCCTCATACGCATTTCTTTATCAATTCAAGTGTTTTTCGTCTAGAAGAAATGACAGGGAGTAGTTAAGTACTCTACAAACTGCTACGAAGGTGCAGAGTTGAAGTTTGTTGCTAATCTTTTCTGTTTGTTTCATCCATGTTGTTGTTTATCGTGATGATGATCACGATATTACATATTCCTACGCATACGTATTCCTTGTTGTCATTCACACATCGTAGTGTCAAGCCTAAGTGAGTCTTTAGCTGTTGAGCAAGTACTCTGGGGGAAAATGACCTTAGCCCAATTCCAGTTGAGAAAAAAAAAGTTGTAGTAATTTAGCTTTTATTGACGAACACATATATAATATTTTTCCACATTTTTACAGTTAAAAAGGTAATTTGAAGGCTGTAACGTGTTATACATGGTTTTTGGTAATGCTGATGGGATGGAATTGTGTATAAACAAATACTTACTTCATGAATGACTATATTTCCCAGTGCATTACGTGCAGGATATGGTTATGATATGATCTATGTGTGATGTGATGATGCATGTACTATTAAAATGGTTAAGGATCCTCAGGAATTGCTAAAATTTTAATTATTATTCTTTAGGCCGACTCAGCACTCATCTAACTCACAGTGTATTCATGGTTTATAGTGTAGTTTGATTGAGTGGGGGTCCTTCATGTAATTATTACGAGTTCCTTCACTCGTTACGTAGTTGGTGGCCCTTTGGTTTTGGATGACTTATTCATTCTCATGCAATTTACATATATAAAAGAATTATTTGCATACTTTTCTTTAAAAAGCGTAATTATTTTATCACTTTAGTTTAGAGTTTTGTTACAAAGCCGATGGAACTACGGCGGATGAACGAACGAAAAACAAAATAATTGTGCGTAGTTTGGACGTCACTAGCATAAGGATATTTGACTTAAATAACAGTAATAAATACAGATGGAACGCCTTTGATTGATGAGAATAATTATAATTGCATTACCCACAAGTTTGGAAGTGAAAGACGCAGTAATTGAGTTTTTATAATTCGAGTATAACTCTGTTGACCACCTTTCATCAATCCATCACCATCAGAATATTCGTGTCCCTTAATCTTCAATATTTCAATCAAATGCACGTACTTTACCTACCCATTTACTTAATCGTGTTTTCAGAAATCAATTAGTGAGAAAATTAAGCAGTAAAGGTTGCTGGTGCACGTTTTTATTGCGTTGAATTGTAGACTTTTTACACTAAATGCTGCTTGTTTATTGCTGCAATAAGCACAACAAAATTGCATACTGCACACCACTTTTCAAACATCATTTTCAGTTTGTCTTGGTGCAAGATTTTCTGGCACTCATCCAAACATCAGATCATAAAATCAGTGTGAATCAATTACGGTCATCCTTCTTGCCTGCATCTTTCATTGGGTGTCCATCATAACATAAATATGAATCTCGCAAACCATGTTTGCAAAAATGCAAAGAAGAAATCCGGCTGCAGTTATTTATGAGACAGAATGAAATAGAGATTTGTCTAGTTGAAAATAAGTGAATTAAAAATGGGATGAATATCATGATGTAAAGGTTGAAATGAAAATCAATTCAGTAAGAACGTAAGAACGATGTTTGTGTTTCATGCACCAGCCATGTACTCCCTATTTACCCTTCAAAATTTTCTGTGTTGAAAAATAGAAAATAGAAAAATTGGAACAAATGTACAACCTTTAGTTTGCTGACGGCACAAAGGGACATCAAGAATTATTCATTCCAACCGTTTTGGCTTATTGGCTATTCGCTGAAAGACTTACATAAACATTCTGGTCATGATGATTTGACGTTATAAAAGTAGTTGACAAGTGGCAGGCGACTTGCGTTGGCCAGGTTTGCAAGTGAATAATAGTATAATATATGAAAGGGTTAGTCAGTTCAGAATTCAAGATCAATACTCGTAGCATATTACTATGCAGTTGTCATTATCATTGTGCTAAGGAAATATAAAATGTCAATGGAAAGGTAACAATAAATTGCATCAAGGCAATTTTTTCTTAATATTTCAATTAATCTGCAATCATCAAGTCAAATGCGGATGCAAGGTTGACTGCATATTCACTATACTGCATTAATGGCTATCAAAGACCATTTGAATACAATACCATTTCAAATGATACGAATCTTCCACATTTAGTATCTTGTGTTGCTCAAATGGCTTTACAAAATCTGTCGGAGTGAAATTTTTCTATTTCAAAAACTCTATTCATCTTCGTCGGAAGTCCTGATGGGTACTTACCTAGAAGGTACAAGTGCACTAGACACATATTTTTTACTTTTAATAATCAAGCTAAAAAATTGTCCTATCAGGTTGCACGTGGTCATCTCATGAGACATTACCTTGCATCATTAAGCATGCAATGCACACTTATAGAAAAGTGATTATATCTCGCATCAGTGAGCTCTCTAGCTCAGATAAATAATCAGCTCAGTCACTGATTACTTGCCTGGGCTAGAGTACTCATCGCTTGCATGTCTTGCTAGCATTCCTCCTTTGTCCAAGACAGCATACCTTATTGATTCTTTCCTCCAAGGGAAAACGATCAAAACCAGCATGCAGACGCACCAAGTTGTGTTGTTAGGTATAACGGGAAATAGATTTCTGTCCAATATTCATCATCAGTGATTAAAAATGGTATTCTTGAGTTGCCATTTATTTCTGGTATGTGGTTAGTCAGCGTGCTCCAGTTTTCCTTGAGAGCTAGGCGCGGTCCATCTCTCTGCATTTGGAATGTGTGTCGTATAAGTATTTGTGCTTACCATTTTTTGCTACTACAATTGCCCATTTTCAACTAGATATCAAATGTACCTTGCAATAATGTCAGTTGGCTTTGGATGATAAAGGTTAGTGATGCATTGCATGAACAATTATTAACATCCTTCTTCGTAACATGCATACATTATACCTGTCCTATGACTGTAGGACAAATACTATAGTGTATACTATAATGTTTAGAATTTTCTTGAAATCCGCATTAGTTTTTGTTATTGTCTGTTTCTGATGTGTTGAAGAATGACGTAAACTCAGACTGGTAACAAAAACTTATCGAAGAAGTGGATTCCTATTTATTTTTACATTTTACCCTTTCCTTTAGTTAATTTCAACGAGTTCCTGCTCATTCCCAAAGCATCATTGCAAATAATATGCTTTTGTAAGTTACGGAGGCGGGCTAGCTCGTTGCATAATGCATTACATTTACACTACAACTCTAAAGGGCTTTGGTTTTTATGTCACAACATGTAGATGTATCATGGTTTGATCCTATGACGTACATATAGTTTTAATTAACACATGTCTCTGCTGTGCATTGCTGCACTTCAGTCTCTATCGATCCGAACTGCATGTGTTGACTTGAATCAAATAAAATTCATCAAGTTTTACAACATTATAATATGGCATATCCCAAATGAATCAAGACCGTCCTTCTTTTGTGATGATGAAAACTTGATCAAACAAAACTGAAAGAAGTTTATTGACAAGACAAGCCACTCAGGCAGTTTGTAGGCATCATTTTTCCCTTTTTAGCATTTCCTATTGTTACCAAATCGCCAATTTTAGAGTTGTAACTCTTCATTCATGAGTTGTAGGTTTGTAGTGTTGTGAAGCTTAAAATGGCTTACAAGCAAGTTTAGATACCATGTAACATGACTCTTCAAAATCAAAATCGTTGACGACACCTTTTGATTGATTAAGGGCTTACGAAAATGCACACGACTATTCTTGTAACCTAAAGGTAGAAACAGGACGACAAAAGAGCTGTGGTATTCATTTCAAGCCAATGTAATTGGCGATTCCTGTAAGCAGTGCTCACGGATAAATTCGAGAAACCAAAAAACCTTCACAAAGAATGAGCAAGCCCGTAATTCTATTTGCTTTGAGACAAATGTAAGAAAATACGGCAATAGTATAGCGAACCATGAAACTTTGGTTTCGTTTATTCACAAAAAGGCAAGGAAATAGGTATCCAATGTTCTATTTACAATATTGCATACAATATTGGTATTACAAAAGCTCTACGGTTTTGAATCGTATTGTAATGTGATATAAGTTTGCTTCACTTCTCGATCGAGTTTGACAAATTCAAAAATAGAACCAGAAAGAGTCATTTAACTATTTAATATACTGATTTAACAACTATTTAAGGCAAAACGATAAAGAGAGTTGAACATTCATTTAGCTAGTTCCTTGTAAATGTTTATGAATTACGCCCAAATAGGTGCGAATTTAAGTGCACTTGCCATATTATGCACATGCACACGTTTATAACTTATTCCACCGTATTTAGCTGCATTGCTTGGCGTGAGGGCGATTTGGAACAAACTATACAGATTGAAAAATATATTTTTGTTTTTTCAAGTACTACCTCGTCTACAGACTTTATCAACGATATGAATCGCAGCAAGCACGGGCATTCATGAACGAAGATACCTTAAATTTCGATCCAAATATCATTAGTGTCTGTTGTTGTATGCTTTACCAACTAGTTTACCTTTTGGACTACCTCAAATAGTCTCACATTTGAAATTTTTTGCTTCGAGTTGCTCATTTGCATGAATATTTGGCAAATCTTAAGGAAAAATTGGATCACTTTTCATTGCCACACAAAACTGCAGTGGTCACATTTATTGACATTTTTTTTCAATTTTTATGTGTACCAAAGAAAAATGTTTGTTTTTGCAACATGTCACGTGTTTCAGTTGTAGTAAGGCGTTTGATTTTCCAAGTAAATGAGCAATTGATCGAGACAGGGACATGGATGAAAGTATGCGTAATGAGCTAATACTACAAAAATATAATGTGATAATAATTGTCATGTACAAAGACCAAGTATGTTGGTCGAGCAACCTTCAAAAGATATCACCGAGCCATCGTGCATATTGGTCTTGTCTTAGCCCTTTTGATGTTTCTTACTCAACTAGAGCCTTTTGTTAGCATGTGGTCATGGTGGTGTCCTGCATCCGTCCTTTTTGAAAACATAATCATGTTACACAAAATGTAACGCAGAGTTAGTTGTGAAGTGGTATTTTTTAACATTATTTTGAACAAGTTCAAAGATTAAGCATATATAACGACTGCAGTGCCAACAGACATTATTGCACTGGTTACATTTTTTCCCACAAAAGTGAGACAAGACAATAACAAGGCAAGATCACTTTGTCCCTTTCATTCCAATGCCAATCGCCAACAAAAATACCATGGTTGATTGAATAGCAAATTACCTACGCAAATTTTGCTCTTGAAAGGATGTAAATATTTTCATAAAAATAGCTGTTCCACGCTCCCATTCATCACATCACAAGGGACAAGAAAATAACAATGTGTTTCATGAACACTCCATTTATAATTTGATTTCGTACAACAAAATGCAGAGCAATATGAATTAAGAAACTTTTATGGTAGTTTTCTCAAAGGCCTGAGATATTTTTGCTTGCAACAATCATTAGTCATTACTTAGAATCCACAGTTTCTGAAGAAAATATTTGAACTATGAAGTACTACTATTTCGTTTGTTGTACTCTGAACTAAGCAAATGTTAACTCACGTGGTGACATTGAATTCAATTGAATTCACTTGAGTACTGAAAGGATTCAATAGAAACTCGAAACTCAGTAGGAGACTTTGCGTATTATTTAGATTGGATATGATGACGTGCTATTAGCGTCGTTATTATGACGTTGGCAGCGACAGGAAAAACTGTCTATATGAATATCCGGTCTGATAAAAATGTCAATTAAATAATTCTGATTGAGATAAGTCGAAACTTATCAAGCAAGCCTACGATGGCTTTCTGTGTCATTCTCTATTATTAGAGAAGCTCTATATTAAAAGACCATCAGATCAATATAAATTTGACTGTATATGTGGTTATTGAAGGTGTTGTGCTGGCAGTACAATTCAGATACGCACAAAATTGGTTAAATAATTACGCGGTTTCAATCAATACATGAAGCAATCGTTCTTCAAATCAAAACAGAATGTCTGCAAATTAGTAGAACTTATTGGAGCTTATAGACATTTGTGCAAGTGAAACTAGCATTAAATTACATCTGCTTTTTATTTTCATCTGTATCTTTATTGCGTCCGTAGAAATAAGCAAAGCGTCGATTTCTGATTTCTCTAATATACACAATATACTGAATAAATAGTTTCCAATCATTTAGATTACAGCATTGTGTTTGCATAGGCGTTACTTACTAGCATATATAGGGAAACTAAATATCTAGCATCCGATAGGTAATTTGCAGGTATAATACTAATGGTAACTGCCCATTATGGTACGTTTTTCTCAAGTTCATTGCGTTTCCTATGGTCGCGAGTCGCGACTCACTAGCCAACTGCTCTTTCTTATTGATCAGTGAACACAAGTATAAAAAATATGTTGATAGCTATTTGAAAAGATTCATAATTATCGTTCATGTCCGCGACTTCTTCCGTAAAGTATTTCTTAGCTGTCCGAATTAATTACCCCTGCTGTTCATCCCTATTGTTTTCTATACAACACAATAGCAGTAACGCATATACCTACCTCAACTCAACACTTTTGGTTTGCTACAAAGGTTGGGAATATGCTAAAAATCTGGGCACGGAAATAATTTGATCTGTGTATTCACGAAGTTATAAAAAATGAATCTTCCATATTTACTCTATCAATACCAGAAATGAAACGAAGAATAAAGCAAATCCATTTTTTGTGCTCTATGATCATTATTTACCCTAAATTCACGTTTTCTGACCAAACTCTACGTCTATTTTAGATACCTACTAATGGACACGACACGCCGTGTCCCTGTCGACTCATATAGTATACGTTGTTTTAACTCCCGACTTGATTGCAGCTAAAACTATTCATCTCTTCCGTGTATATCGTCACCGTCAATACGTCTCTTCAATCTAATGACAATGACCAAATTTGTCTATTTTATTCAACATGAACAGAAATTCGTGACTAAATACGCCATTCTGCATAAAAATCATGCAGTGATTTTGCCAAAAACCAGACATAACCATTCAAATGACTTGAATGTGGCAAGTGAGTTGGTATATGTTTTACCTAAATAAGATTGTCAGCGTTGCATCGTATTTTAAAAGTCTATTATTAAATGAGTAGCAGTCCAAGTCCCCTTATTTGCTCCTGGTGTTCTTGATGCCCAATATACGGAGAGGGTTTGCCTTAGTGGAGGATTTACCTGCTGTGAAACCATTTAAAGAAATCATTTACCGACTGAATGAGCAATGAGTGATCATGATTAATGAATTCATTTGTTGACTGCCTAAAGTAATTATAAACCATTCAACTTTGAAATTATTGTAAGCTTCTAACGTACGACCTGCACGTATTCTCTGACATGACACTTCAATTTACAAGGCAAAGGGAAAAGGGTTCTTATCAGTCACTCTTGGCTCATTTTCTGTTTGGTATATTTGCTACCTGCTGCATTTAGAAATGCAAGGCGCATGGCATGAAGTAATACTTTGCATTCCTCCCATCCGCATTTGCATATCAGTTGCATTGGATTGCATTGCATTTGTCCATGTTACAGTTGGATTTCACAAGCAAAATCAAAATGAATGAATTTAAAATGTGCATGAATGAACTGCAAGTTATTTGAAGCAATGTCTTCGTTCCAAATTTTAAAAAACACGACATACTCAACTCAATATTATTAGGAACAACCAGAATAAAATTCAGCTGAAAATGCATTACAGTACTAATTACCGTTGTTCTGATTTTGTTAAAATTGTTCTTGAAATGACAACACAACAAACAACAGCAGCACAATAGGCTATGTGAAATTAAGGATTCATTTTGTTAAAAATGTAACATGCTGCACATTTCGTGCGAGTTTTCGTTATCATGTATTAAAAAACCAAGCATTTTGAAACCAGGATATCATATTATCAGTCCTCATTAATTCATGTTTGCTGAGTTTTTGGGAGTTGAAACATTCATGTCGTTTCCTTCGTCGTCGTTCTTTTTAGAGAGCTCCACCTGGCCTGAGTTTCAGTTGTGTACGCTACTAATGGTACGCAAATTGGAAGCGACCTGGTTTTCCCTTGATTTGCTCATTACAAAAAATGTAAGAGGGGCCGAGGTATAAATGAAGAAATAAAAAAGTGATAGAGATTATTAATGCATCGATAAGAATCTATTGATTGTAAAATGATGTGGTGCATAGTGAGCTGAAGGATTATTATTATTTCACCAATGCAAACTGCAATCATAATTTATTTATTCCAATGATGATGTGATGATGACTCACCCTAATCGTAAATCTGGATCAATTTGCCTATCCCATAGATATAGCTACCACATACACACGTAAAAGTGCATTGATCTGATTGACAACAATGTGCAACCTGCACATTTTTATCCATTAATTACTTTTGTGGTCATTTGAAATTTTTGCAGCATGAATGAAAGAAGAGCAGTCAATAAGGGTGATGTTCATATATGAAGCAAAAAATGAAGCCGTGGCCATTTTAGTGACTCACTTTGGCAGTGATTGAGTCAACTGATGACTTGTTTCATTTTAGAGGCTCAGGTAGTTGCATGATGGCGTTAATGAAATACTTCAAAAGACAAATACTACCATGATGTTGAGGTGTGCTCAAAATCTTTCAAAATCAATATTTCGTAAGAGCATCAATGGGATGAGATTTAGATACATGCAATAATAATATATTATATGAGAGTAAAATTTGTGTGCAAAAATTGTAATTTGAGATTGAGATGTGAAACTTGATAGATATCATAACCAATTATAAGGTGTCTTTTGAATATTAATGGACACTTTAGGTATAAGCATAACATATATCTTTGCTTTGGATATATCAAATGCAGTTGATATCGAATTCGATAGAATTTGTCAAACACACGGATTTGCACAGTTACACTATAAAATATGCATATCATTCATATACAGTGCTATACAATTCAAAAATGACTGACAAGTTTCATGTCTTTATATATATATTATTATGTTTGTAATTTAGGTGTGCAACTGCAAACGCTCATTTTTCGCAAGGGTGGAACTCATCTTTTGAATGAAATTCTTGTTCGCTTTGGGTGCGTGATTAAGGCTGTTATGCTTGTGCTAGCATGCGGTTGTCTGTTGTGGTCATAATTGAAATACGAGAAAAAACTAGGTGACGAAATGGAAATGAGTGAAATAAAAAGTAAAAAATGAGATGAAATGGTTGACAAGATGTGTCCTCCACTGGCCATATATGGCAAAACAGCCTCAGTTTCATTCATCATACAAAAGCGATCTAAGAAATAGTGCAAGTGCATTTCAAATATAATTTATTTATGCCACCTAGGATTGCAAATTTCATAAGGAAGCAATTTAGAAATATCGCAATAATGCAATCTCGTAATTCAGTTTTGCTAGTGGTTTAAACCTGTAGGATATTAAAGCTAACAATTTAATTTTTTTCATACGCGCGCACTTTTGATAGGGACTAGGTTAGAGCGACACGAGTAGAAACTCTGGAGCTCATTTCTAAATTCAATCGCCTAAAATTTTCAAACCCGTCTTGCTAACTGAATCTATAATTTTAAAACAAAATTGAAATTACTTTTTTCTCTACTACAAAATATACTAAAATACTAAATGATTTACTTTCGTTTTTGTACTCCATGAAAAATTGGTAAGACCATTTCCATCTTCGACAGGAACACAAAGCTAGGTTTTACTAGGTACCGGCCCCCTGCAGTATGTTAATGCAAAGTTCTAATCTGTGAAACCTGATAAAAATGGTTACAGCATTATACTTTCGTTACGGTTTCTTTTTCATAGACATGTTTAGGAAATATCATTTAAATGAATGTATGCCTAAAAGTGGTTATATAATACAATATTTATAGACGCCTTTAATCAAATAACGTCATAAACTCGAATGAATTTCCTTTTACTTAAAATATGATAATTATTTTTGTACAATAGAAGGTTTGTCTCTACAAGTTTACATGATATAATTGGGATGGTTCAACAGGTTTGTTCGCAAAAAAGAAGGAACCTAATATAATATCAAATATGCTAATGAAATATTAAATTCGTGAGAACCAAACATGAGTTACGATATGGCGGCACCCATCCATTTATCCTTTTTGAAGTGGAAATAGCAAAAATATTAAATAAATTTGTTATATAAACGTTATTTACTCAAAGAAAATTGAAAGGGTAAGCTGAGCAAATGTTTGAAAAGGAGGTTATAAATTATGTAAATTGTTATAGAATCGACTTGTTCAATGATGAGTTGAATGTAGTTTGCATATATTTATGTAATTGTAATACCTATATTATGTATGACCATCTGTTGTAAAGTGTCAAAATGTTGGTATTTCTAATATGCATTTAAATGCACGCTTCACTGCCCTGACTGACAGAAAGTGTTCTTGTGTGCATCATTTGACTCCACACACTTTGTTGGGGTTTGTGTCACGGTGTTATAGACAATTATTTTCTGGTTTCGTTTTGATTCCCAACTTTGTACTTGTTTATGCATAATCTTTGAACTGTTGTGTGTGGTATATGGTTTAATGAATGGGTCATGAAATGATGATGATGATGATGATGCTGCTGAGTTTATTCAATTCTATTCCTGTCCAACATTCTCCCCTAATTTATCTCACGCTTTGTTGTAAATTGAACACAAAAACGCTACTATATTGCATGGGTTTCGGGTGAGGAAATGAAAAAGAGGAAGGTAAAGGAAGAAGATTACGTTGGTGTCTGCAGTAATGGAAGGAAAATGATTTGCAACACATATTTTGGTGAATTGACAGCGGAAGGAAGGAAGAAGAAGGAGGATTGTAAAAAATAACGGAAATGAGTGGGGAAAATAAATGATGACTTGATTGAATGCATATTAGCAAAATGATTCCTTAATGTGTTTGAGTGAAGGCAGAAATGCTAATGGCTATCAAATTTACATGGGTTTGATGGCTTGATTGTTACATGGAAGATTGCGCAAGATTCAAAACTATCAAATTTGTGCAGTCATGATTTTTCTAACGTGTAATTATTTTATCCTTACAGACAAGTGAAGCTGGAGACGTCAAGAATAGAGGTCGAGTCTTTAGAGTAGGTTACTAAACTTCTTTCTGTCAGCATCGTCGTTGAGTCGAGCGCTAAGCCAAAGGAAAATGAGGTGGCCAACGAATTTGGCCATTGTGGCCATTGCAGTTCTTCTAGTTGTTAGCTGTTTTGCCGAAGAGACTTCAGATGACAAAAAGGGTAAGTGGAAAATCAAATAAAGTTATGTACCTATTTAACTGAACTGAATCCATTTAGTAAACAAAGTTACCTGAAGTTATAATTCAACCAATCAAATAAAATGGAAAATATTGCGCAGTAAAACCAGACCCAGACGTTACAAATCAATGAGTGTACTAAATAGTAGTAGGGATCATTTGTCCTCGACTCTTTGTTGACATGGGCTTTTGATTTAATAGATCACTCGACATGGTTTTCTACTATAGAGGCAATCTACGCAATCTACTATAGATCATGATGATTCATTCACTACTCTTTTTTTACCCCAAAATGACATGCCGTTGACAATGAGTAGTCAGCCTACTCTCCCTCATCAGCTTTATAGTTTTGTTCCAGTGAAAACTAATTTGATTAAAATTATCAAGCTATCAAAAGAAAATAACAAAATTTTGTGGCTCCAATTACGTCTGAAAACAAAGTGATGATACTGGGAAGTCAGGAAAGTGAGTCTGACTTTCCCTAAAACCATTTTCTTTGTTTTAGTCGTGGATCGGTGTTTTCGTTGACTTTTCCAGTTTTGTGTAGGAGGCTTCCGTGTACATACATATATATAATGTCCTCTGTCTGTACTAACTAAACTAATATTGCGATGGGACGAAAAGTTCCACTAATTTGAATTTTACTTGTACGTATACGTATCTCTTCTACACAAAGCTTCAAACTAGTTTAGCCCGGAAACAATGTACCAAACTTTTTTATAACGTTGTTAACTTTTAGTTAGCTCAAGTTTATTGGTTTCCTCCAAACAACTGAAGAGGATTAGATGATATTTTGTCCTATACAGAGCTCGCTCCTTGTTAATGAGAAAACTATTGACTACATTCCAAATAATATGCTATATGTAGGATTTTCATATGAAATTCAGGAGGTTGGTTCGACTTCAAATCAAAATTAGGAATAAAAAGGGATTCATGCCGCTCTTTCCTATTAACATTAGAACTGCAATTGTATTTATTCTCCGTTTTCGTCCATAGAACCTTTAATATATTGTGCATTCATGATACCGTAGCCATACAAAATACAAACATCCTTGATAGATAAGTATTACTGAAATTCAGGAGAACTTTTGTTCATTAAAAAATTCAGCGTTACAAAAACATCATTGTATAGTGTTCCTCAAATGTAATGGGATGACTTAGGGATATAATGTTGTCTGATAGCTTGACTTCTGACAAAAAAAAAACCTCTGCAATAATTATATGATCAAATAACTGAATTATTACTTGAAATACAGCGTTCAAGAGCGTAGGATGAACTCGATTGGGTTTGAAGTTTTAAGTCATCATTCACCGTTATGCCATTTCTCATTAATTACAAACTTCATTCACAAATCCAATCGCCCCACCCACGTAAAAATGTTATTGACGCAATTTCATTTCCCTTTCAGCAGTTTTAGTATAAAAACATATATTTACTTCAAGGTTTTTCTGATTTCAAAAGTTAGCATTCAGACCCAATTCCTGATGAAATGATGGCTTCGCTACATGTTTTGTAAAATAATGCATTAATTAATAAGACAATACTTTTGATTTGTTTCAGCACACAGACTGAGGGTTCGTGGCCGTCGTCCTAATTCCGGTAGGACGAGAGGCACATCATCCAACACATCAAGTAGTAGCAGTACAGCATCCCTTCGCCGCAATGCTTTCACTCGCGGAAGGCCAGTACCCATTGACGCCGAGTCTGATGATCAAACACCAGCCGGCTCAATCCAAACGCGGGTCTCAACTCGTCTTCGACCCAACCATCGGCTTGGAACACCAGCCCTCACCACCTCCAAAGCAGACTCAGACAGCGGAAAGAAAGTCGTTTGTTACTACACCAATTGGTCTCAATACCGTCCAAAACTTGGAAAATTTATGCCAGAAGACATTCCTGCTGATCTTTGCACACATTTGATCTTCTCCTTTGGTTGGATGAAAAAGGGGAAGTTGAGCTCCTTTGAGACGAATGATGAGACAAAAGACGGAAAAGTCGGACTTTATGAAAAGATTAATAATTTGAAGAAGGTTAATCCCAAGTTAAAGACGCTTCTTGCTATTGGTAAGCATTTATGTATATCAATTCTCCAGTTCTTTTTATTTACACGTCCCCTCCTCATCAGCATTCATTACGTGAATGACCTTAATAAATAGAGATGAGATTGCATGCTGTAACAATGCAGCTGTTCCATAATTCATGAAAAGCTTGCTTTTTCTGAGAAACCCCAAGCTACTTTTTATTCCTTTGAACACATGTATATACAGCTCCTCAACTTTGTCTCTTGATTTTTTTTGACCGACCAAAAATTTGTGTTCATTCATATTCAATTCGCTATTATTATGCATGAAGAAAACTAAATGTATCTCAATCTTCTTTTACTACAGGCGGTTGGTCGTTCGGGACCCAAAAATTCAAGGAAATGTCAGCTACTCGCTATTCCCGTCAGATATTTGTGTTCAGTGCCATCCCCTTCCTTCGTGAGCGTAATTTTGACGGTCTTGACATGGATTGGGAGTACCCTAAAGGCTCGGATGATAAAAAGAACTTTGTTCTCCTACTCAAGGAACTCCGCGAGGCTTTTGAAGCGGAGGCAGAAGAGACAAAGAAGCCACGTCTCCTCCTCACCGCTGCCGTTCCCGTTGGACCTGACTCCATTCGTGGGGGCTATGATGTTCCTGCTGTTGCCAAGTAAGGATGCATTAAAAGCCAGTAAAAGGAGACGAAAGTCGATAAAAACTGTCTCTTGGCCTGCAATAATACACTAATTTGAGATTCCGCGAAAGGATGGGAGAAACTAGGTCTTGTTCAAAAGGAGAGGAAAGGTAGACAAGAATAATATGTGACCAATTGTGATTCATCTTGTATTTTATTAGATACCTTGATTTGATGAACATTATGGCTTACGATTTCCACGGAAAATGGGAATCTCAAACGGGTCACAATGCCCCACTCTTCGCTCCCAGCTCAGATTCCGAGTGGAGAAAGCAGTTGAGCGTTAGCCATGCCGCTGGAATGTGGGTGAAATTAGGTGCTCCCAAGGAAAAAATGGTCATTGGAATGCCAACATACGGAAGAACTTTCTCTTTGTCTGACAAAAAGAACTTTTCGGTTAATGTCGCTACAAAGGGAGGTGGCAATGCTGGAGTGTACACGAAAGAAGCTGGATTCCTTGCTTACTATGAGGTACGAAACGAATAATATCTAGTTCAAGAGATAAATTGGGAGTTTATTTTTGGATTGTGTTGGTGGCCAACACAATACCGCCAATAAAATTAAATGGTTCATTACTTTTTGCTCCCACGAATTAACTCACATTTTGCTACCACATGCTTATCTGCTTGCCAATATGTTGTATATACAAAGTCCATAGTCGTTAAAAACATATCCTTTGATCCTCATACGTTTCAAAAAACAAAGGTATTTTAGATGTTGAGCAGTGATGTAGGCAAGCTTATTCCTAGATTTAGGACTCAAACTGAAGCATACGTATTATGGGTCACGGCAAGTTGCTTCGTAGCTGAAAATAAATTGATAGTAAAGGAAGGCTCATTTTAGATAACTGTTTCAGGCAGGAAATTCAATGTCCCTGCTGCAATCCAACAGTTCTGCGTTTTATAGAATTCCCTTTCCTCTCTTCGTGGCATCAAAACGGCTAAGGATTTACGCTGAATAATTGGTTAATGCTTTTAATTTCTCTGATCTTTCATTCATACAGCCATTTTGAATTCCTATTAATGTCAGTCGTTTATTGAGACTCGAGACTCTTTTATTCCCCGAAATTTCATGTTCAGTCTGTAAAATCAAAGCGATTTTGAGTCCAGGAGTTACTGTGACAAGATACTTCATAGACAATGACTTCTACCTATTACAAATGGATGTTTGCATACGTCTGGTTATACCACCAGACAATAAAATGTCAAATCAATACGTTTTGAGAATAATAAAATACAAGTCATCATCATTAGGGTTGTAAATTCTCCGAAAAAAGATGTAATGATTTGATATTTTAATGACTGCTTCAACTTCAATGTTGGCACACAGCCTTAACTGTCCCTGCATAAAATAGTAAAAATCCGAGATTTCTTGTAATTTTTTGGCACTTTCCTTTGGTCTGTTGGATTTCAGAATATTTGGATGAAATAGTATGCAAAGGCCAACAAAAATTATTCGTAGTTCTTGAAATCTTCCAAATTATGCATTGAAAGAAAGAGAAAGTCAAAAGCTAAAGTATAACACAACTTAATTTGAATATCGAGAAACCTGAAATGCTTCAGCTTTAGGGTGAGAGTAATATTATACCATAACGCATTATATGTAAATGTCCTTTTCAAAACCCGAGTCACGTTTGAATCCACGCTTCTGGTTGAGTTGCGTGTGTTGTGTAGCAAAAGGGCAAAATCCGTCATGAACGAGCCGAGAAATCCACGAAAAATCTAGGCGGAAATGCCTCCAGCCTAGCCAGAATATCATGCATCATCACATAGATCATATTAACGTCAGCATGTACCAATGGGGTTACGCATTCTGAGGAAAACTCGTATATTTTATTCCACGTTTCGAATGGAATACTTAATACATAAAACAAACTCATAATACATGTGACTTATGGAAGGATATTTGTCGCCAAACTTGGTGTCAGCCAAGCCAGACACGAGTTTTACATGTAAATCCAGAGAGGAAATAAAATAAATGGAATATCAATAAATATCCTGTTCTTCGAGTTCCAAAAACGTAACACACGGATTGGAATGAATCTATTTTGATGAGACAAGTATAAAGTGTTTTTCTCAGTTCTTAGGATGCTGTCACGCGTGCGATTTCTTAGATTAGCTAACCCTTCTTCAGCCTTTTAAAGTTTGAGATGACATTTGCTTTCATATGATGACGTTTTACGTAATGCATTTCAGATTTGCGAGATGTTGCGTGGTGGTAAGGCCAGATACATTTGGGATGATGAAATGAAAGTTCCATACTTGGTGGAGGACGACCAATGGGTAGGATTTGATGATGAACGTAGTATCCGTAATAAAATGCAATGGGTGAAGGATGAGGGATATGCTGGAGCCATGGTCTGGACCGTCGATATGGATGATTTCACTGGGAAAGTTTGTGGAACTGGGGTTAAGTATCCGTTGATCGGTGCCATGCGGTAAGTCAAAACGAGAGAATATAATAAAAGTACCTCATAATTTTAATGAATTGAGCCAATATCCTATGGCGTCCCCGTATAAATTCCAAAAGATAGGGGAACCTAAATCTTTTCAGATTTATATAGTTTCCTTTAATGCCGAAAAAACGGTTGTGTTTAAGCCCTCACGTGTACACACACGCACTTTATTATTATTGAACGTTACGTTAACTCATACGCTTTTGTTTTTTGTCCCTTAATTCCTGGATGGTCCCAACAACTTTGATGATTTTTGGACACAAAACCACACAGAGAGGAGCTTTTAGGTACTCCCCGTGAAGGTGGTAATGGTAAAGACATTGACTGGCAAAAGATTGCTGGAAAGAAGGGAAGCGACGCTGACTCATCCATTACTTCCGCCGTGAAAATCCCCCTTTCAGAAGTATTGGAGAAAGTGAAGAACAAGAACAAGATCAAGCAGCTCCCTGTCCGTCCCGATGATGATGATGATGATGCTGTTGATACCAAGAGTAAGTTTTGTCCCAAAAAATTCATTTCCTTTAAGTACAATGCTACAAAATTACAAAAAGGTCCCCTGCTTCTTCCGAATCCTTTTTCAAGATGACTTTTTAAACAAGGGAATCAAGCAATTTAATTTCAGCTAGTTGAAGCACAGTCCTAAACTTTTTCATAGGAAAACTAAATGGATTTTAGAAGTAAATGAAATCAAGAGCGAAAAGGGAACTCCTGTCAGGATACAAATACACACTTTCATTTATATTGCTGGTTTGTGTGATTCGTCCCGTTTCATCCTATTATTTTACTGCGCAAAAAGTAAAAGAGCATATTAGCAAATTTTGGGTGAGAGCTGCTTTCACAATTTTTGTTTCTAGTCTGTTAGACAACAACATGCAGCGTAGTGCTGGATGCTACTATGCATAAAAGGAAACATTTTATGAGGCAGAAGAGCCGAGAGCCTTTTATTTTTCACTAGCAGCAACATTGTAGTAGCTCCTGCCTCCACTTTTCCCCCGAGGAATATTATGTGTTTTCCAAAAAATACTTTTACTTAATCAAGTTACCACTTTACTTGAACTACTCAACTCAATTTCACTTTCGTTGTTTTTCATGGTGTCATGTTCGCCCTTCTCTACTTTTTATTCTCCTCGCAAGCCATTTAAAGTGCATGGTAGTCCCGTACGTTACAACCATGCCGTATATGTTTTCCATTTCCCTTTAATTAAATTCCGAGGAAGTATAATAATCATCCTTTCCTAAAAACCTAGGCCGGCCACCCCAGATGATGTGCTATGTCACTAACTGGTCCGCTAAGCGAGATGGGGCTGGACGCTTCAATATTGAGGATATCGATCCAAAACTTTGTACTCACGTTGTCTACGCTTTTGCCAAGCTCAAGGAGAACAAACTCACGCCAGGATTAGACACTGATATTGGGGATGACATCAAAGAAGGCACTTACAAGAGGCTTATGAAGCTCAAGGACAAAAACCCAGATATTAAAATTATACTCGCTTTGGGAGGATGGGCTTTTGGATCCAAACCCTTTAAAGAACTCACTTCCAACACATACAGAATGAACCAGTTTGTTTACGATGCTGTTGAGTTCCTTCGGGAGCATACTTTTGATGGACTTGATGTTGATTGGGAATATCCTAGGTACTTATTTAGCATGGATTTCTATCTTATGATTATATAGTGTTGCGACCTATCCTAATAGAATTTGAATTGGATTATCGTGTTTAACTAATTAGGGGTGAGGATGACAAAGCATCTTATCTTGACTTTATCCGTGAGCTCCGAATGGCATTCGAAGGGGAAGCCAAGACATCCAAGTTGGGTCGTCTTTTATTGAGTGCTGCTGTTCCTGCATCTGCTGACGCTATCAATGCTGGGTAAATTGAATACTATTCCAAGATGCTTTAAATGACTTTCTCAAGAAAAGTATTGAACTAACCGTTCAATGCATGTCGCTTTCAGTTATGACGTTCCAGAGCTCTCTAAGTACGTTGACTTTTTCAACGTAATGACATACGACTTCCATGGCCAATGGGAAAAGTCCGTAGGACACAACTCCCCACTCTTCCCAATTGAGTCTGCTAGCACCACCGAAAAGAGATTGACCGTTGATTCAGGAGCCAAGGAATGGATGAAGCAAGGAGCTCCAAAGGAAAAGATTCTTTTGGGTATGCCAACATACGGCCGCACTTTCACTCTCGTTGATCCAGAAAAGTTCGACATTGGGGCACCCGTCAAGGAAGGAGGAGAAGCCGGAAAATACACAAAAGAGCCAGGCTTTTTAGCTTACTACGAAATCTGTGATTTCCTTCAAGGAGATAATACCACTCTGGTCTGGGATAATGAGCAAATGGTGCCTTTTGCTTATAGAGGAAATCAATGGTGTGGATTTGATGATGAGCGGTCATTCAAGAGCAAGGTACTTCATTAGTAACACGAAAGTAGACTTTTGTGTTATTTTAAGGATTACGTTCAAAATTTCACTGGTTTCTACCCTTTTTGTAGATGGAATGGCTGAAAAATGAAGGCTATGGTGGTGTCATGGTTTGGTCCATGGATCTTGATGATTTCCGTGGCTCATGTGGTGGCGGAAAATACCCGTTGATTAAGAGCATGAAATCAGAGCTAGAAGGATACCGTGTTGGTTTAGAGTACGACGGACCTTTCGAGGGAACCGCTGGAGGTCCAGGAGGAAAGCGAAAAGACCGTGAGTAACAAATATATAACTACTTATTTGTTTTTCATAGGAATTTTCTAAATCCAACCCTAATTTTTTGTTTGAATAGCTAACGAAGTTACCTGTGAAGAGGAGGATGGTCACATTTCTTACCACAGAGATAAGGGCGACTGCACAAAGTATTTCATGTGTGAAGGGGAAAGAAAGCATCACATGCCATGTCCAGCCAACCTTGTTTTTAATGCTAATGAGAACGTATGCGACTGGCCAGAAAATGTTGAGGGCTGCCAGCAACACACACAAACACCTCCAACTGCCAAGTAGTTTTTTCATAGTACTTAAATAATCTAGCTAGAAAATATTTTTCTTTTGTATTTGTATTTTACAACTTTTTGTACATTATTGATCCGAAAAAAAAGAAAAAAGTTTTTTATGTACGTATAACCAGTTTAGCCATATATTTCGAAATTGAGATAGTCTACGTACCCTTTTAGTCTTTTAATTAATTTTTTGTATGTAAATAGTGTATAATTGAGACGAGAGCAATATAAACTAATAATAATTACTGCTGAGGTGTTTGTATAAGAAATAATAATGATGATACATGTGCAGATAGATTTTTTTAACACGGAGAATATAATTGTACATGCGTACCCAAGTATTTAATAACCCTTGCCAATATTCCTACATCGATGTTTGTTACTTGCATCTCGACCAAGTAGAATCCGTATTGGTGAAAATGAGGAGAGCATGTAAATCTGAAGTTTTAATTGATGTTTTTGCAACATTTTAGTTTTCTTTGTACTTTCCGTATTCCCTATTTTGAAAAAAAAAACTTTCGCAATCATTTTTATTTCATTCCAATTAGATGTACGTCAGTAGAAATCCAAATGAAAGTTGCTTTTTTTTGATCCATCATGACATGACTATATTAAAGTGTAGCATTTTCAACATTTTATATTTTTTGAATACTTTAAGAATGATGCTTGGTTTTTTAAGGCAGTTGCAACGCCTGTTTTGCGCACGGACGTTATGAATAGTTTTAGTATTTTTATGGACCTATATGTTTTAGATAAATGGTATGTATAGTAAATTTAGATTTGTTGTTTGTTGTGATAAACCCACCCATATCTGTATGTAACGTAAGTAGATAAGGTTATAGAGTACTTTGTAACGAATTTTATTGCGATAACTTGTAATGTCAACAGAAAACAATGGAAATAAACAGTTGAAAAGAATTTTATAGATTCTTATATATAGTTTACAACATCAATAGGCTTTTAAATGACTTAACATTATTATTATATTATCACAAAGCAGGATTTGCTTATGGTACATAACATTAGATAAAAGAAAGTTAGTCTATATCCTAAACTAACCAACTTATTTGGAACAGGTGTGGTTAGCATTTTTGGTATCATCGCATAGCTATATTTTTGGCTCCACACGAACTTTAGCCTACAATAAAACAGATACAGGAAATCATTTTTAACTTCAAAAATTATTTCTTAGAATAAAAGAAATGTTAGTCTCAGCTCAAAAAAACTACATGAAATGCAGAAAACGAAAAAAGAAAATTTGACTTGAAAATTTTTAGTCCAAATTATTTAAAACTGCCTTCAATATTTCTTCATGGGAGGAATCATGTGAGCCACCAATATGCTGACGTCTTGTTGCAGCAATTAAATCTCGTAGGTCGGGAAATGAATCGTTTGCTGGAGCCTGCCTCGCAACATATGCTGCACCTAAATCAGATTGGTTACTAGTGTACGAACCTAGGATCTGGCAGTCATTGGAAGCAGAGGAAGAAGCCCGTTCACGGTTCCGAACTCGAGGATTAGACTTGAATCTTCCTGGTGGGATTCCGCTCCTGAATTATAGTTTAGACAAATTAAAATCAGTTACAATTGCAGCCGTTGAAGGCTTGGAATACTAAATATTTTCTGGGAACAAACCTTTTCTCCTTTGGAACAGTAAAGTACAAGAGAATTGCAACCATATCCTCCATATTTAAAATCTGGTTATTGACGCCAACATTTAAGGTGAATTCTTCTTGGTCCATCAATGGGAAACGAATTGTTCCAACCAAGTTTCGAAGTGTGTTTCGGAGATTTTCATTTTTCAATGGATCGAGACCTTCCCTTTCGCATTTCATTTCACCCCACCTTTTGCCAAATAGAAAAAAAAATAATATTTTAGAATAGAATGTTTCATGTTTGGGTATAATTTTGTATCATTGTTTTCAATTTCTTGGTATACCTCTTGACTGCGTAGTACAACTTGAGTTCACTTGAAACGCCCAAATCATCACGTCTAATTATTTCAGATACGCATTCCTCGGGCAACTCCAAGAACTCGATTGTTTCAATCAGCACGTCAGCATCTCTGTGTGAATTTAATGAAATTCTAATAATGCCCCACATCCCACATTTTCAGTATTAAAGGAGGTTGTATATCAAGCTAAACAGTAACGAACCTGCAAATTATGTCCATTGCTGCTTCCTTGATATCAACTTTGTCCCATTCATGAGCACATTTGTAAATTTTCAAAGCATTGTCAGACTTGATTTGGTTGATAATTCGTGGACAGAGTAGCCTAATCAGGCCAAATACTTTGTAGCAAATTGCTGATCCGAGCAGTTCCAGGGATTGATCCAAATCTTGGATTTCAACCTCGTCCAGGTACACGTACTAATTTTTTTAGATGCAAATCAATTAGTTGAAGCCGAATTTGGTACAAATTTTTATGAATCGTGTCTTCCAAAATTTACCCTGATGATCATATCCATGATGTGGGAGGGAATATCGGATATCAAAATGGTACATCTGCCACCCATTAGCAATCTATCATCCGCTTCTCTAAAGAGTCTTTGGAAAGGAAAGTTTTTTTTTTTCAATATATTTTGATCCAACACTAAAGAAACCATAACCCATCATAACCAAACCTAGTTTTCCAAGTTCATTATCATGTTCAAATAGGTTTGGTTATGATAGGTTATGGTAAAACCCAGAAATTTCGTAAAATTTTTTATGTTTAAGTAAAACTTAGACAAATCTGCTGCAATCCGACCTTTGGAAGGATGGAGATGTACTCTCCATAAAAATCCTGTGTACGTTGTAACATTTTTCATTGCCATCGCCCCCCACCGAACTCAGAACTATAGTGGCGTCAGACAGATACTCAGACTCCATTAGAGTTCGAGCACGACCTTTCCAGGTAACCATTGCGTTCCAGTCCCATGGCCCTTAAAACAAATTTGCAATTTACTATTTTGTCATAGAACAAATGGTGTTTTGGAACACAAAAGATGGTTTAAGTTGCAGTACTTCTATCCATATTTGGATCCATGATGAGTCAAGTCAGACGGAGGATTTTAAAGTCCAAGTTAGGAGTACTAAAAGGGTTGTTAACGTATCGCAGCCTGTTTTGGTCTGATGAACCCCGAAACGTTGGGTTGAAATTTATATTTGGATTTGGTATCAGGTTAACACTTACCTAAGCAATATGAAGTTTTTTAGGCAGATTATTTAATCTGGGAACGACATTACAGATAAGTGAACTGCACGTATCAGCATAAGCTATGATGAATGAGGTATGTAAATCCGGATGCACAACAGTATTGCCAATTTTAAGCAGGTAAAACAATAACGGATGGGCATTTTGAGAGCTTACCAATAAGTTCATTTTAGTGAGGTGTTTGTGCGTCATCAAAAGTTGAGAGAATGGTAAGTAGTCCAGTTACGACCACAAAGATAAACTGATAAAACAGCGTATGATACTAGAAATAGCAAATCCTTCATATTTGTAGCATTTGGATCTACTGTTGAATATATTATTGAGCACACTGGGATAATTGAATATCGAATGACTCATGTTTGTGTCGAGATAATGATAAGGATGGATATCAGCATAACAGAATACGAAAGACAAACGAACGTTTTTCACTCTTTTGCTTTGATTGATCCCATCAAAGTTATATATGAGCTAAAAAAAGGCTCCTTATGAAAGTCTATTTTATTCATGCATTGGCATCTGCTTTCAGGTTAGTGTTAGTATGCTTTATTGATGCTCACATTTTGCATACGACGCAGTAGATGATGTGTGTCCACAACATAACAAGGAGAAATTTGTCACGTCACGTGTTATTGTTATCGGACACCTCACTTCACCAACCACAATTTCAGCGAGCGACAAAAGTTTGTGATGTGATGATAATGCAAATGTGTACCGCACCGCAGTAAATATTTGCACAACAACGGATTGTATGCATTCATTTAGATGAAAATTTGTCAACATCGTTTTGTTACATATTATGCAAAGGCTCTAGTTTCGATTACATGTAAAACTAAATAGCGATTGTATAGCAAACGAATACGGTTTTTTAGTAAATTAGTTTATTCAAGATGGTTTTGATACAATTTTTAAGCATGAAAATGAAATCAGCCAGAGTCAGTTTCCTTCTTTGGGGACAGTTCGGCAGGTCTGTCAAGCGGTTCCAGCAGGCCTACAGCTTTTTGTACTTTGGTAGTAAACATGGCAAACTTTTTGTACTCGAGGATATGATCGATTCCACCGAATATCAATTCCACTGCCTCTTGTGGGATTTTCCTTGAAACATTAAATTAGGATGCATCTTGAATTTACCTGAGCTTATACATTTTAATACTATAAAAATGTATTATATTTACCACTCAGGAACAATAGGAAGCATGTAGAGTTCATTAAATGCTCTAAAGTACATCGCCCAGAAAGGTAGTTTATATGCATAATCCAGATGACAAAGACTCCCAGCCATGTGTCCAGCAAGCCAGACAAAGTCGACAATGATATTCCGTGAAGGGTTGTGCCTGAATCCTTCAGAAATCTCGTCTTTGAACTGTTCCATAGTCTGAATAGTTTTCCAGGATCTTAAAAATTCCTGATTAGGGAATAAATTGCAACGTTTTGAGATATACGAATTTTAAATGTACAGTTCAGAAATGTATAAAATAAAATAAATTTTGTAAACCGTTGGCCAGGTAGGCTTCATCTTGCAGTACTTGAGGAGCCTTATCAAAGTAGAGTATTCTCTGTCTGACAATGAAAAACTGTCTTGAGAAACATCCACACTTTTCTCCCAAGCCGTGGCCAACTTACTCACAAAGAATTCTCTCATTTTGTTCATAAAACTTAAAGGTATCAAGTCTTCTGTGACGTGATCTAGCACGATTGAAAATGTTAAGTCCAATATTTCCAACTTCCATGCATTTTTTCCAAGCTTGTGCATTCCGATGAACATTGGGAATTCAAAGTTTCTTGTGATGGCAGCCTTGTACAGAGCAAATACCGTTGTGGCTCTTTCTTCATTTCCCCCACAGAGCCCATCCGCAGACAAGGTTCTCCCTTCCATGTCATCACTTCTCTTGATTATAGTCCCTGCGCAAGATTATCAAATTACAGGAAGGGAATTTTCAAGCAAATTTATATACTCATCAATAAACCTCCAACAAAACTTTTACAAATTCATGTTAATTTTCAAAAAGAATGAAAATTACCAGGTTTTCCTGTGTGAATTGCCTTTTTGTCAAAGTATAAACAGTCTTGAATACGGAAGATCAATTCCTCTGTGATTTCTTTTCGACAACCTTGTGTCGCCCGTACGAGTTGTGGGTTCTCCATCATCTCTGAGGTCTCAGAACTATCTAGGAGAAGACGCAAATCTCGTACCATACATATGGGGTTTCTCTCCATAGGATCAAATTGGGGTTTGAGGCAGAATCTGGTGCCGTTTTTTAACTGAATTGTCCATGGTATTATTCCACTGACAATTATGGACAATGTGTGTTCCATTTTTCTGAAGAAACGGCTCCCAACGTTGAATATCGTTGGACGGGCTAGAGAACCAAAGTAAGGCTTTTCGAAAAACGTTATGCTTGATGATTTTATTCGACCCATGGAGCCCACCAGTTGTATTGATTTCGTCTAAAATAGTTTATAGCAGTTTTACAATAAGGTGGATAATTTTGAAAACTGTTTGAAAATTAATATTTATATTTATCTCACAGAGTCTGAAATGACGGAACATGCTCCGAGCCCCGACATAATATGAAATCCATTTGGAGTTTGCACCTCAAACAAGGGCTTCTCGTACAAGATAAAGCTAATTCGATTGAAAAATTATTTAAATGAAAATAATGTTTAAAAAGTAATAGCTACCATATTGCCTAACATAAAACTTACGTTCCGCGTACGCAAAGTTTTCCCATCGTATAAAATCCTTTAGAAGCCACCAAAGGGTAGAGATCAGACCAGTCTGCTGGAGAATCGCTAAATTTTACATGAATTCCCTTTCCTAAG
Organism: Orchesella bifasciata; assembly: GCA_034697805.1. NCBI lineage: Eukaryota > Metazoa > Arthropoda > Collembola > Entomobryomorpha > Orchesellidae > Orchesella > Orchesella bifasciata. Next base: position 50,551 of record JAQGAP010000047.1, read on the forward strand.
GTACCAGGCCACAAAAATGCCTCCTGCATCCAACTATTTTTACCCACACTAGTTGATTCTGCGACATGGTCCAGGGCTAATAAAAATGGGATTAGCTGCAATATTTTAAACATGTTTAATCCGATATTTAATACTTAACACGGAATTAAGCTATTGGGGACTTAGGGAAGCCGAGAATACACAGGCTTAAATTTTATTTAGATTAAAAGCTATTGAATTTTATGTTGATTCATCATCATAAAGCTCCACATAAATCGATTGTGTTGTATTTCCGAGAAATTACTTGAGAATTTGGCACATTGTCAAATTACTAAAGAACTGCTGTATACTTCTTTTTATGCATGCATTATTAAGAAAATACCCTTTTGGGGCTAAAAGATAAACACAGGATCAAGTAAGAGTTGTATAAGAAAAATAGAAGTAGATATATAATCTATCTTATTTGGCATCATCGGCTTATGTATATGAAAGTGTTTCTCCACATCTTGTTTGATAATTATTTGTATCGGCAAAATATACGCATAATTTATGACAACGTTTAAAAGCCCTCATAGCAAGATGATGAAAATGACGATCATTGATCATGGGGCTAATATAAATTTTAGTGAAGCCACCACCATGCATATCGGCCCCTTGTCACAAACCACAAACCCATGATTCATTTTCATTCGCATCGTCAATCGTTGCACACAAGGGAGAAAAACTTTTGCTTCAAGGTTTGATTGGACACCTTACAAACAGACATTAAATTACAACAATCATCATAAGATTTAGTAGCTCATTTCGCAACTTACGAGTGAGCAGTAGTAGTGGTCTGGTCAAGCTAGAACCAAGCCAAAGCCAGGCCAACAGTAAACAGTTCATAAATAGAAGGGCTATTATACTACTGTGATAGAATGAGTTGATCGAATAAAGTAGTAAAAAAGTCAGTAAATTTCATTCCAAAAGGATGACATCATGATCCCAATTTGAACCTTATAAAGAAGTCACACTCAACGTGTGTAACAACTTGACTATATATCAGTAAATATGTTACGTATGTACTTTCGTTATAGGACGTACTTATACATTTTTGATATCAATGAAACCACGAAAAAAATCTTTATCGATCTGGTACAGAAATCTCTTTCAGCCCTGATCTACCACCACATCATCATATCTCAGAGTTTACGCTGTATGCTAATACAACAGTGGTGGTGGTGGTGGTGTGGTGGCTCAATCAATCCAAATTTCACACTTTCCTCGACAATAAAAAAACGCATCGAAATACTTGTACCTGTGCGAATCATGCTTGTTGTGCTTTTTGGCCTATGGCTTTGAATTTGTTGGATGTCTTGGCTCCGGTTCTTCTGATGACTGATTATCTATTCAGGCAGACGCACACACCAGCACCAGCTTCGCAAACGAAGAAGGTTCACATTGTCTCACAGCTACTGCTACTCCTTTTTCTTGTGCTGCTGCTGTTAAGCCATTTTCCTTTTTTTCTTGTCGGATAGGTATGATGATCTCATTCATGAATGAAAAAAGTGAAGTAAACGAATAAAATACTAATGATATGCATAAGATAATCGTGTTGTGTACATAGGAGCAGGTAAAAGATGTGAAAAATTGCAAAGGTTTGATTAGTACATATAAATATTGCAATTTTTTAAAACATTGAATTGAATTATTAAGTAAACCTACTCATCTACTACCACTTTATGTTCTATTTTTATTAATTGGAAAGCTTTTTCCAGCCTTCTTTGTCTTTGACTTCTAAGAATTAGTCGTACAACTGAGTATTACGTACCCTGAAAGCTGCTACAATAACAATAATATGTTATGTAGCAGGGTCATTTGCTCCATCTTTTCCAGTAACGTAAGAAATGAAGGTAAATCATCGTGTGCCGCCTTTGAAACAATTAGTAAACCACACTTAGCATGTTAAAATACCGACCGGGTGCTTGTCGTCTTCGTTGGTGAGCTAACATACATATATATGTTTAGTTTATTTATAGCAAACCTGGAAGACTCACTTTTAATCAATGGGCATTTTAACCTTGAAACCCCAATCTGCTCTGCGATCAAAGGAACGATTCGGTCGTTGGAGATGACACGTTGTTTGTTGATACAGTAAAAGTATAACAACCCATAACCAGTTTTATTAGTCTTAAAAGTAAACCTCAAGTTTTTCTTACATTTAGTTCTATTGAGTATATTATATAGTTGACTATCCATAAACTTTCATTTCATTACTCATAAATGTACACGAATTAGCATATTAATCTAGTGAATTCATTCAAGAGATTTTTGCAATCTCAGTTTTGGGTAACTTTCTTCTTTAAAGAGCTTTGAGTTTTTTTTTGCTCCAGTCATCAAATCCTAAAATATAGTGATATGGACACACCATGTTACACACCTTGACACCTTCATGGGGGAAGAAAATTGCGACGGTTCGACCAACAACCAAGTTTGAAGTTGGCAATATCGCGGATTGAGGAGCTGGCTCAAAGATTCGGATCACGATCTTTATCATCCAACCTTTCAACACGGGAGCTGCATAAAATCTGTAAGAACTGATAGTGGACATGCCATTGTGCAGCGTAGTTCGAAATGAGGAGCAGTGGACAAATTGAAAATTATCATAAATGTATTTTATGAGTCATGAATAAACTCAACAATGCATCTTAAACATTTTTATTGATCACGAAGGCTTGCCTTTATCATGATTCCAGTAGGTATACTTGTGGCTACTGAAATCAAATATTTTTACTTGCAAATATAATCAAATTGTCAAATTGTAATTGGATACACACATCGTATCATGCAAAATTGCCATGATTCTTTTTCTTTTGACCACCAGTACAGATTACGATTGATTTTAGTATTAATTAAAAATGAGTTTTTTAAAACTGAACTAAACCATGTTGCATGTATGTTATACATACTGTGCATTCAAATTGCGTTTTAATCCGTCCATGTGTTTTGATTTTACAATAAATTACTTGGCTTATCTAACCCGATTAAATTGTCCTATTGTGCATCCAGATTCTTGTTTCCAGTCAGGTGATGATGATTCGATCTAGTCTTCCAGACATAATCTTACTTCTCGGGTGGTATTGGCCATTTAATTTAATGTCATTTCATGTTGTGCATAGTCGATATTACATTTTACATTCAACATTACATTGTATGTATTTCTTACTACAGTTTCACATGATATGAAAGTATATGCATAATCAAGACCACATCATTTCAAGGAGAGAAAAATATTATGCATTTTAAGAAAGATTATCAGTATACATGGTACACAGCGAAAAAATTGCAACATGGTTTTTCTTGAATATTCTATGTAATTGGTTATGTAACCGAGTATATTACGTTGTATGTAGTAGCCAATTCTAAAGTAATTCCTAATCCAAACTTGTTCAGTTTTGATAACAGAATGTACGTAGTAGTAAGTTGAATGAAAAAGTGAATCGTAATGTGTCCATGCTCATTTTTCATATTAAGAGAAGTTGGTAGTGGCAGACAGCATGACGACTGATGGTAACAAAAATTCACAACCAGTCTCACTCACATATATGTCAACTTTATAGGTGTTCATTGGTATTCATCATCTTCAATTCTCAAATATCCATGATCCTACATATAGGTGGTATGTTATATACGGGTACAAAAGTTTGTCTTTAAACCATAGTAAAAAAGGAAAATTGCATGGCAAGCTGATGAACCCAATTACTATGTATATATTTGATTGAAAGATTAATTGTAATGTACTAAAGCTCGACTGTCTCAGCTGAGGTTTACAGCAATCCATCTCCCTCGGTTTCAAAACGTCAGTTCAATCAACATCAGCATAAGCCTTCAAGAATCCCCCTGTATTTGTCTCATCAACTGATGATAATCCTATTAAGACGTGAAAAATGATTATATTAATATAGTCCAATGGCTAGAATTGAATTGAATGAGTTAACCTTTCGTAACTTCAGCTTTGACGTTGAAAAATCAAAGCAAAACGGTGAAATGAAGGAACGGTTTCATTAGTTTATTACTCAAGTTCACCAAAGAATATACATACAATTGACAAACTATCCAGCCTTTTCATCCTTTAAGTCTCTTAAGCTGCTTGGGAATGAATGTGAGAGAAAAGCAAATCTCAAAAGGCTTTCCTCTCCTTTGTCCAGCTCCGATCTTGCAGACTTACGATTTTCCGTTGCATATTATAGTAGTATTGTTTGCTCCGGTGCATTTCGTCACCTCACATCGCCTCACCTCCGGGTTGAACGGATACGGATGGCATTCATTCTCAAAACATTTGTATCACGACTCATGATGAGAAGCACCGCAGACGTAAGTATTTAAAGTTCTTAGATTAACTAGACAGCCTCACGACCACGACCCACGGCGGATTAAAAGCATAATACACTATCTACCTACATACCAACAAACCGCATTATTTGTAGGAAACCTCCTTTAAATATTTCACCTTTTCTTCTCTTTGTTCCACGGATAATACCAACTATGCACAGATTATGGCATGGTTCCGATCCGAATGAACGTCGTGAACGTGTAAAAAAATCTTTGTTAGCTCAAACTTGGTAATAATATGTACCTTTTAAATGAAAGTGAATTCTTTTGAGGTGAGGTGATGTGATTCTTTGCTACACACCAGATTAACAATTTAAAATGCCTTCATTATTTGTCCTACACATTTTGGAGCAGCACACAAAGTTGAGGGTTGCTCGTTGTGTGTGATGTGGTGTTTGTACGTATTTATATAAGAACGTACCTGCGTACCTAATTGATGTTTCATATCCTGAAAAAGAAAGATTCCTTCTTTGTTGCACAAGGGAAGAGCTAAGCTCATAATAATAATGCTTAAGTTCCGAGAAAATTGTGTGGCATAAGCTGTTCTTTTCTTTTTTTGACATTTTGTGTTTGTACCTGGGCTAGCTGGGATTTTGGATTGGATGCAATGTTCATAAAAGAGTAATACACACGCACATAATACCAGCGCCCACCATCAATTTGAACCCAAAAAAAAGAAGAATTAGGTAGGTAATAGCGCATTATTATGACGTGTTATTGTCTGAGAAAAAGCTCTCCAGGAATTCACTCACGGCCCGTTAATATCCATTCTTGTCATCAGAGATTCCATTCCATTCATTTGCACAATGGCAATGCAATGGCAGCGTACTCAACTGAAATATGGTGATTGACATGGATGATGATGACTGACAAACGAGAATGTATTGATCATGCAATCATATTCATTTTATAGTAGAGGATTTAATAATGTAGGTGAGTATGAAAGTTTGTTCGAAAAAAGTTCATTTGTCCCAGGTCCACTTGAGATGAAAAATTTCGTTTTGAAATCGCGCACTTGATTGAGTTGATTATCCAAAGTACTTATCACAAAGGTACTTACTGCTGTCACATGAAATTAGTGCTGCATTTTGAAATGTACACTTCATATTTCACAGGACTTGTATTCAATTTCCAAGGTCTACAACGATTTTTTGTCGGGATGATTCAAATTCACATGCATTTCATGCATATAGTCGTGACTCAATTTGTACTGCAGTTTTATATTGCATTGGCTCAACGGAAAACTCCATTTTCATCATGTCCACTGAACTATTTTTCATGGTCCATATGAGTGTGATTAGTAGACGCCTCAAATCACAACTTATTTATGGAACTACTTCATCAACTTAACAAAATGCCTATTAAGAAACCTGAGAAAAGGAGCAGACGATGATGATGCAACAAGTTTCATAGGCCACTGACGAAGAGACGGAGAGAGCAAAGAAAAATCTGAAATACATTTATTGCAGCAGCCGTGCCCTTTACTCGGCTGAACCATAAACTACGCTAAATGAACAGGTTGTGCCGGAGAACGAAAAGTGGTGGAAACACAATACTCTTGTCCAGTCAAATGCAATTACGATGACATTGAGGTAAATATTGTGGAGAGGGACGTAAAAAAGCTCTTGATTAAATTCGGTACGAAACGAAGAACAGATTCGTTTCGCGCAATAACTGACACCCTAACATAAATATATATCTAGCTCTACCTACTTTAACTACCTCGCCAATGGCTTTTCTCAGCTCGCTTTTCAGTGAACATAAAAAAATGGGACGTTAATGATGGTGACGGCGATACTATCAGTCCAATCGGTTAGGAAAGAATGGATTGTAATTGTGCCTATCCAAGATGTAAGTTTCCCCCAAATTTATTTTTGGAAAGTTACCCGAGATTGAGAGTTGAACCATAATAATAAGCTAAGTATATGCCATATAAAATGGGTAATATTTGTCCTATTGCAGTTTCGCGTCACAAGAAACCCCTGATGACTTTAGAACGAATGAGCATATCTTTGTGCTGGATTATCTAACGCCGAAATCATATAAATGACGCAACAGGCATGTATTTGTATTACATACGCGATTTTAACACGGTCCAGCTTTTCTTTTGACTGTAAGGATGACCGACACCAGCAATTCTGAGGCATGAATGGGACAACTGATTGGGTTACAATGGACCCAAACCGCACGGGGTGAGTCGAAGTTCGTAATAACACTTTTTCATTACCGGTGAAATATAGCCATATTTACGGTCCTGTTGGATGAATGTATTTTACTACGAATTCTTACTAATTTCCTCCGTGTTCATTACGCTGATGCAACTTGTTACCTATGATGGCATAAAAATAATTACGTAATCATGCATGAGTTTGCGATGAATGGGAGGATAACGAAAATGTAGCCTAGATTTATAGAAGTGGTTATTACCCCAAAATACAATATAATAATAATATGTAACTGATATAATATGTGCATCTTCTAATGAAATGAAGCTTCAAGAAAGTTGGTAGTAATCGCACTGAAGATGGAACATGGTAAATGAATACTTAAGTATAGTGTTATACATGGTTATATGATATATGAATTTTTTATTAACTTGTGCCACTACATCAGCATCAACCCAGCACCTTCAACCTTTTCAACTTGTGTAAAGTGTAAGCCAAGCCAAATCCAACGAAAAACCATAATAATGATGATATGACGATGATGATGATGATACTAATGATATGCTTGAACTTGGCTTGGCGATTTTGTGGACGTTCGCTCGGACATACCCAACTTTGTGTGATGCCATGCCATATGCTAGCCCAGTCTGTCACACACAATATATAATATGTACATAGAGGAGTTAGAAGAAGACCACTAACTTTACTATTACTCTCTCCTCTCTTCTTCTGCCATTCAGAAAAAAACGCTGCAAGTGGAGTCAGTGGAGTTGATATGCCGTTGCGGTTGTCGTCATCGTTGTTCCTATCCATCCGCATCAGATGTAAGTCAAGATATATACAGAATGTACATACATATTTATATATTCTCCACAAAGAGCAGCCAGAAGAGTCTGTCATATACTTGAATGAATATATGCAAGCAACCTTAGATCCAAACCCTCAGTCAGATCTGATTGACCGAAAGAAGACGAGCAAAAGCTGAAGAAAGGTGCAAAGAGTGAGAGAGAGAGAGAGAGATACTAAAAAGAAAAACGGTGATGGTGGTGATGAACGTGCTGTATCCGTTCTTTTCATGAGTCTTCTATGGATTGCCTTTTTTAAAGAAAAACGAAATTTCCTTTTGTGTCTACATTTCTACTGAGATTTTTATACGGGTATATATATGCTTTCTACAGAGGAGAACACAATTGCTCGTGAGATTATATAAAGCAAATGCTACAGCTTCAAAGGTTCCTCGCAGGACGCGTGTACCATGACTTTATCGTATGAAAATGTTCACGTTCCTGGAAAAGATGTGCTGTGTTTAATTATCAAAGTGATGCACTGGTGAAAAGTTCAAATTGTTTCTAATGCGTTTATCGTGAAAAAAAATTCGATACCAACAATTGAAAAATAAAATTCAAGTGTATGGTGAAACAGTCGTGTGTTGGAAACTCTGAAACAGAAATAATAATAAAAATTAATAAAATGTTATACTGTAGAATGTCCTTTACTCAGGTAAGCGTACATTTAAAATTCTAAAAATTATTTCATGTAAATACCTAGCTTTTGCTTGCATTGACCTAAGTCAATATATTCTCCCTGTTCTGTCTCAATTTGCTTGTTTTCAGCTTGTGTATTGTATTGCATAGTCTATAGTAATTCGCGGCCTATTGTTTTCGGGAGATAACGCATCTCTAATTGAAATTACGTTATTCATGAGCCAATAATGTCAATCATCATTGTTTTGCATCCTAATCCTACTCTAAATAAGCAACATTAAACTAGTCATGTCCTGTAATTGAATAAAGTTCTCATTCACAATATGCAGGCTTCACTCATTCGAGTTGCGTTGCCCAGCAGAAAAACAATGCAAATAAAAAATGTCAGAAGACGTCTACGTGACTTGTTTGATTGGTCGTGTCATGTCGTGTTGAGTTAATGTGTCTTAGTTCATGTAAGTGTGGGTGCTTGCCCTGACAATGGTACTTGTCTTCAAAATATGTGATGACAAGCGCAAAGCGTGAGGTAAGCAAAGTCATCAATCAAAGTGTGTGTGATCTTTGGTTCATTCTAATAAATTGCATAAAAGCACACACAGATCTTTATTCCTTCTCCCACCAACTTGATGAACTTTAGACATTCATCTCATCCAAATCCAACAACATAGGTATACTTTTTTCCTCATTTGATTACACGCTAATTTATGTTTCCGTATTTATAGTCAATCTCTGACTGAGCACAAAAATAAATCTCAATTTTGCGCAGTCGCCTGGTGGCACAGCTGGCGGATTTATTGCATGATTATTGCAGTAATGTTTCTTAATCATCTTTGTGTTGACAGTAATTGGTGTTATAAGATAATTGTTATTACAAGACAAGAAAGCTCAGAGTCCAAAAGTACTGTGCATATATCTCAAGCTAAACTGTAGTGAAAGGAAGAATGAAATGACAAATTATTCTGAAACTAATAATAAAAAAGCATTTGTCCAATCTGAGTGAATGTTTCGGAAGTCATCGTTGCATTTCCATACACAAGCATGTATGTGATGCGTGTCACATCCTGATTAAGATACAATAATATAATGGTCACTGACAAAAGGGCAACGTACAACAAACTCAAAGAGTTTTTCTATGTTGAACGCTTGCTGGTGAAGTGTATAAATACATCTTGAGCTTGTCTATTCAATAACAAAACAATGTTAGGCCTTTTGAGCGTCATGTTGGAACACTAAATAATATTGCAAATATATATGGATGGAGTATCATATATACATTTAGGAGGATAGTAGCAAGCAACCAATTACAAAAAGTGTAATGGTTTAAACGTAGTTGTTCAACGACACCAGGATCATGTCATTCAAAATAGTACGACTTCCTTGTACAATGGCAATGGCAAGGCAAACCTGTGGAAAGTCGGAGAGAGGATGAGATCGATGAAACAATATGAAGCTCGTGTCATCATGAGTTTCCATTTCCGCTCATTGTAGATCGCTTCAAATGTACAGCGTCATATTCACATTATTCCCCTTCAGTTTGTACAGTCATTGTAATCTATTTCTACACAATAATTAAAGCATATATATTTGGTTTTGGTCACAAGGGATCAGGCGCTCATGTTGACATTTGGAAACAATTGATATAAAATTAAAATGAACGGGATTTTGAATAATTTGTTACTTATGTTCACAAAGCCTCGCCCTAAACATCGTCATATATACCCATACAAAAATGAAAACTCATGGAGCACGAGTAGTTCGGGGAGTCTATTTGTATGCAGAATATGCAAATGTCGGAAACTGCAATGTCGTTTTCATTTTGAAGGGGATAAAAATAGATCAAAGTCAACCCATTTATAACACTGCAGCCATGAAGTCCAAATTAATATGGAAATTTAATGTATTCTAACGATATGGGGTGAGCTGCTCTAATATGAAGCATTAAAGTAAAAGCATGTTCTAAAATTAATTTTATTATTCCTAATTGAAGTTTCCTGTTGTTTCTTTCTAAAAATGATTTTATTTTTTTATTTTCTCCACCATTATCATATCCCGTCCCTGTCGCGTGACGGAAGGTTAAAAATGAAACTATAAAAATTATGCAAATTGGTAAACACTGAGCCAATTTGATCGCATAATACATTATTAGAGCCCATTTGGCTAAATTGAGAAAGCGAAACTGGTCAAACATTTTGATCTAAATGAGAACAGATCCAGAACAATGACGTAAGAAGTTTGAAGTTGGTATAAACTAAAAATACCGTGTGATGCGATTGTTTGAGTTGCAAAAACTAAAGGTAAAAGCATAAAAAGTTCTAGGAAAAAATTTGATGCTACTTTTTTATAGAGCGTGGATATAAAGATCATTGTTGTCTTGCTCTTCATTGACTATCGGTATGCAAACTAGTGCTCTAAATATAATTATCTCATCATCATCATCAGCTGAGCTAAACTGAAGTCATCATTTTGTACCTGTCCGATGAACATTATATCAATTTTTTCATGATCGAGACGATCAGACCAACAGGCTGGCATATAGTCATGATGTCTCACACAACCATTTTTTTGCATCCATCCATAATCTCATGCATGCAAATATGTATAGTATATTCTAATGAATGAAATATGAATCAAGTGATGGATTCATTCTTGAAAAAAGCGGTGGTGGTGGTGGTAGAAATTGATGATGATGGTGTAAAAGTCAGAAATAAAAAATATGACAATCGGCAATAAACATTTGTGATCCCTGTGAGCCACCCAGTTAGCTTTGTCAGTTAATAAGACAATAAATTATCAAGAGCACCGTCGACTACATGTAGTCACGATCAGAAGATACACACTCATGCTAGGGTTTTTAAGGTTCGGCTTTTCTGTTTCACTCTCAAACGATGTATTTAGCTATCCCCCGTCTTCTTGCTACAATTTGGCTTAAAGCTACAAAGTAATAACAACAAACAACAAAATATATTATGTAGCAATCATTTTAACTTATTGAATGCGGCTGCGGCAGCAGAGCAGCACCCGAAAAAAAATTAAGTTAAATGAAACGATGCAGTGTGATTGCGGTTGATAATCATCTTTGAAGATGTTTCCCATCAGTTCACATGTACCACCTGTAAACGTGTAATGCGTAGAAGTATAATAGGTGAGCGTCTTAAAAACCATATCAATTCATGAATATTTGTATTTGTTCAAGATCGCCTTATTCACGAGTACCTTTGACGAGGTATATTATGTGATTATCAAGCAATAAACTTTCCGTGCTAGACTTTTTGGTGCTTCGTTTGCCATTTTTTTATATTGGAAAACAAAAAAATGTTGTGTGCAGACGTCTTCTACCTATGTAATATGTATATATACCTAAAGATGCTTTTAAGGCGAGAATTTGAATGAATTTTCTTTCACTTTGCTCGAATTTTTACTTATGATAATAATGTATGAGATCATCGATTGAGTTGAGTGATTTTTGGTTTTGATTTGAAGCAAAAAATGCTTTACATTTTAAACATCTTGAGACAAAGTTTGTGAGATCTTGTATGTTGAACGTTGATGAGCATGACCTAAGCAGAATAGGAAGGAAGAAGATTTGGCAAAACGTTTAATCAAAGGAAATTGAATTTGGAGATTGTAAGCAATTAGAACTCTATAGAATAACTGTACTTCAGCATTTACGTCTTATGTATATAATACAACCTGTAGAATCAGTATGTATTGCGATCCTGATCGGTTTAAAGTGAAAGTTTAGTTTTCAATTTAAAACTAACAGTTCACATATCATTTCCAGTTGTGCCATTCCTCACAAAATTCAATCTTAACTGATCCCAATGATTTACAAAAAATCTGCAAACTTTCTTATTATTCATGTTAGAAGCATTTTATCCCCCATTCAGAAAGCCCACTTCTGCTCACAAAATAAACCCGAATTTCCAATGTCATTTAAAGTAGCTGTTCCACCTATTCCCTACTCCAAATCTACGTCAGAAAGCTCCTCGTTTCTTCTTACATCTTCAATGTTTAGGCTGAAAGTTGATAATGACGAAAGTGAGCGTTCTTCTATCAACTCAACCAAGAAAAAGAGAATAGACAACAGCCTTTCGTGTGTGCCTCTGTCTAAACAACCTGAAAAAGAAACATGAGCTCATCTCTTTTATTAAAAGTTAAGGGCAGCCGCACCATCACCATCAACTACTTCAACGACCACCACCTTAGTTTCTTCACTGGTTTGCGTGCTTCATTTCATACCTCTATAAAGTTACAATTGAAGAGCTTATATGCACGTACTCACGTATAATATTCTGCACGGAAAGACCTGATACGATACTATTACTGATTTGAATATTATTATAATGATATTTCAGCAATATAGTTTGACCACTTATGCTAATCCAGAGGGTATTGTTGTTACATTGTATACATACATAACATACTGCAGCATTAAACGTACTTATTCGTTCATCAACCACCATTTTGCAAAGATGCCTAAAACACATATTACGATAAGAAACCATAGAGCATGTACTTGGTTAAAATTCGCATGTTGTCAGGTTTTAGTGGACCATAGTCGAGTTTTCGAATTCAAAGCTGCAAACAAATTTAAGTAGGTAATTCTTGGTAAAATAGAGTAACTTTTTTTTACAAGACATGTGTCAAGTCCGTGGTTTTTGCACATTTTGATTCTCCTGCAGCATAAACTAGTACATTACAAACGATGCATTCACAATCACATTAATTGCAGTGGCAGTCAGTAAGCAAATCAAGTGTCAACCTCACAAAAGTAGGAATGGAGATGCGATGGAATGGGATGCAACAGGCGCAAAAAAACAATGAAACATAATCTCAATCAAGATAATATGAGAGACAACATGGCGCACAGCGCATTTAGCAGCACTCAAGTGGATGATGCCTTTCTGGCATTCTGGCACAGTGCCACTTGACACTGAGTGGGAATTTGTTGTAAACAAGATAAAGTTGAAGCGTTACATCATACTTGTTATGTTTTTATGTGTAAACACCTGTAATTAGCAGACTTCCTTATGAGAAGATGTGATGGGGGTATGTAGTTTCATATCATCATAATAATCCTTCCCAACTGAAACGATTGATGCTATATTTAAGAGTGAAAATTATCTGGACTTCGGGCTTTATTTGAGCCCCATTCATTCATCATTTCCAATAAAATCTCATTCAGTCATGAATTGTTTTAAGGAGCCTGACTGACATCACACATGGAATTTTTATATCACCTATTTTGCATAGGAGGAGGCGTTCAAAATCTTGAGTTGATTACTTTGCAGATAGCCGTCAACAACGAGAAAAAATGGGTTTGAGAAGGGAATTTGCAATTTCACGTGTATCAACTGCCGCAGTACATATATAATTTGCCAGGCCTTTTCCAAACCACAATGAATGAATGACTGATGATGGCACAAGCTCCTGCACAAAGATGATGATGATCTGGTCTAATCCAGTCTCGACTGCACCGCCTTCACCAGAAAAAATAATGAACTTTTAGGTTATCTTATCATCATCATTATAACGTCATCTTCCAGATAAAGATAATTATATTACTTATGGCTTCACTCACCTGCCATTTCCATGCACATTTATCCGGTCCGCTAGCAAAAACATTTTTTTTTGCAACAAGGTGTATTCTACTACGCTCACCAGCCCTAATCATTGTGAATTAGGTAATAGGGCATGCGGAACGAAAAAAAGTTGTGAATGAAAATTATGAATGAATGAATGAATGGCTAAAATTTGATGATGGATCTTTCTTATCGTAAAATAATAAATGTTCAAAACCAATCTGTGTGAGTGTGTTGGATGGAATGACTCACCTCTCATCTCATACGCCACCACCGAATCCCATATCTCATTCATAAAAAATATTTTTTACAACTCTTTTCTTTTAACATGCATTACTTTATCAGAACCCCCTACGTTTCCCCTCCTACGGTCAACTCTTTGTGGGCTATATCAATGCAGTTAGCATATATTTTTTTCGAATTTTTCATTGAGAAAATAATATGAACATCAGTAAATGCATGGTGGTGGCCATGCATAGACACCTCACCTTGAAGACAATCTAATTTTCATAATAATATGTATGGGATAGGTCAAACATTATTTATGCATGTACATAAAATGTAGTGTGTTTGTGTAGTGGACAATATGGACTTTCGGATTGTGTGCACATTTATTTTGCAAATGAGAGATGAGTGCAAAAGTAATGGAATGTCTTAAGGGTCATATATCACCAGTAAAAGTAGAGTCTCGTTTGCGTGATAGCGATGTATTAATACGGACAGCTGATGCCACCACCACCACCAACGCGTTGAGCTCGCATGAACTCGTATGGAAGAAAGGAGTGAACAAAATGAAGTTATTGAACAACTTCAAAATAATGTCATACAATAAGTTGCATATACTTTTCTGCAGAGACTCTTCAAGCGAACTGGCTCAGAGTAGAAGAGGAACGTTGGTGGTTCTGATTATGAAGTCTACATGGCGTCTTGCTGTTAGAGTGATGTTCCCCTAAACCCTCCGGTTATTCGCTGCCCATTCATTGATTTTTTCATGCAACCTATTCCCATTTATGTAGTTTTTCCATTGAATTATTGTTATAAGGAAACAACAATTATTAAAAACCGAGTGTTGTGTAGATAAACCTGGAAAACGGTTCAGAGTATCCATAAGCCATGTATTTCAACTAACATTGCACAAAAAAGGCGATTAAAACATGATGACACGATGACCCTCCGTGAATTTGGTAATTAAAAAGCTATATGGGTTATCTGAAGCAGGTGCAGTTCTTTCCTACTTAATATCAAAAACATTTTATAGGGATGGTTGAACATGCTATTTCTTTGAAGCATCGCGTTCCATTTGCTTGAAACAATCATTCATTCAGACAGTCAGTACTTACACTAAACCATCATTTGCAAACATTCTTTGAAGTTATCATTAATGTGTCAACAAATTACTTGAAGCTCTGTAAAAGGTAAAATCTTCCAGAAACACTTTACAAGAAAGTATAGCTACGAACAAGATCCATAGCTCAGAAATGTCTAATCTCTTGTTTTAACCCGTTTTCTTTTCTTCAACCTCAACCCTATGCTCAGCTTATTAATATGCTGATTAGTGTGGCAAAAAATAGATTACTATTTTTTCTGCCCTTTTCTGTGACTCACAAAATATATACCTCCTTACCTTCCCTACATTCCTGCCGTCTTGTTTGATGAGAAAAAGTGATTTGCATAATGTGCAAATTCCACTTTTGGATACTTACCTAATAATAATAATAGTATTCAAGTAGTCACCAGTCATTCATTCATTCATGCACTCTTTTTCATTCATTTTCTATGTTGCACGAGCCCATTCAATTGTCTTTTTACTATCATCATCATATTATTATATTATTATCCCCTTAAATCTCTTTTTTGCCGTCGGTTTTGGCGATGGTTTGGTTCATTCATGATTTTTCTATTTTTCTTGTTCATTCACAAAAATCTTTTTCATTCATGAAAAATTATGTAGTCAATCTTTCAAGGTATGGTGAGGCTTCGTTCATTCATAAAAATCCAATCCAAATTTCAAGGGAATGAAAAGGGAGCAGCTTGATGATCTTCTCTGAGTTGCAGACTGACAGGATAAAACAAACTATCCGTTCACGTTTGTTTTGTACTTTCGGCTATTGTTTAATAAATGCACAATGTGGATAATATGTCTTTTACCAACTCTTTTCATTCATTATTTCTTAGAGCGTAAATGCTAATTAAATATTTGTGATGCTGTACACTTTTTGGCTATAGGAAGAAAATTACTACAGATTTTCAATTAGCTAGAAAATCCTTTTTTTTTGCTGAACCTTGCATACTTTTTTCAAGGTACGTAGAAACTGTAATACGCAGGTGGATTATTATTTGTTGGATAGTCAGCATCATCAGCATTGCAATGAAAAATGTGTTTCCCACTAACCTTACCCCTTTACCTGTCTTACGTAATGTGATGCAGCTACCACTAACCTTTTGATTGCTAGCACTATAGCCCCAACTACTACACTTTTTCCATGAACGAGTAAAATATCATCTTGTGAATGAAAAGATGAATGAATGAATCAACGTAATTTACAACCGGACAACCAAAGGATTTGTATGGGGGAGTCGTATATTTTTCTCTCCTCTACAATCCCATCCATCACGAATCATTAGAATATCAAAAGAACATAAACACATATAACTTTTTTATCAATTCTTTGAAGAGAAAAGAGAAGACGAAGGTTTTATGGTCCTCGGGTGATAAACTATAAAAGTATAAGAAATTATCAGGTGTCCATGTGCGTTACCCATGGTGGCTGCATGCGATGGCAATGTGTATATTTTATATGAACAATGCATTGTCTACAGAAAGGGTTGCACGTTGCGTGTCAAACTATGTAATACTCATTTTCACCTGCACACTAAAAAAATAGCAGCATTGGCACTTTTGTCCATTAAATTTATGTTACATCCACATGCATTAGAGATGATCAAAATAAAAGAGGATAGTTTTTTTATGCATAATAATTTATGCAAAGGAATTATCTCATCTTCTCACACTCACTGATCTCATCGTCATTATCATCAGTAGTGTTCGCTCCTTTATCCCTTTTTCCATTTCAATTTTCTTGAAAATCCATCTCGCTTGTTTCCTTTGTAATAAAAAATATGAACTGATTTCGTTTTCAAGGAGTGGTTGCGTTTGGTTTGGTTTAGAAAAAAACCTTTGACTTTTACTCGATTTTATTTTTAACATATTTTGATAATCATTTCGTGAAAAAAATAAACTTTGTATTCATTTTTATTGTGAAATGAAGATAATGAATTTAAATAAAATGACTCATCTTGCTTACTGAGGCAATCAAGGAACAAAAACGTAGGTTAGGCGTTTTTGACACAACAGGTGCGACTCTTGTTCATCAATGACATCTCACTTTACTTTCAATCCAATAATTATCACATGTCATATGCTTAGACTATCTGCAACAACATTATGTGGGCTTGAGTGACAAAAAACATAAAGTCAAATGGCAACTGATCACGAAAAATTGAGGATATTTATATAGTTCATATTCTCACCCATACAAAACAACCGAAAGGAGAGTCGAAAGCGATGCTTAAAAAATGTCTGATTATGCAACAAGTGATTTCATTGAGGAGGGATTGGTCCATGTTTTTACTAATTATAGCACAATAAATACCGAATTGGTCGTGACAAAACACAAAGCTTTCTGTGACAAAACAAATTTTCTGGAGTGTAAAACATTAAGAATCCTCTGTCAACCGCAAAGCACACAGGACGGAAAGCTCTTTGAGTTTTGAAAGAGTGATCGAACCGAACATGTCTCTACATAATTATTTATGAACAGAGTCAAGTGAAACTTCACCTTGTTTAAATTATACTAAAGGGAAGGTAGGTAGAGTATAGAGTAGAGATAAAAGGCATTCTGTATTGTTTTGTCATTGCCTTGCATATATTAAAACAACCCAAAAATTACAATGCCAAAAAGCAGGTAGTAATAATAATGATCAGGATCCCTGTAAAATTTACTTACTACTTTTCTCATTTTGTAGGTTTCAAATAAAGGACAGCAAATTTTATTTTTTGTTTCGTGTTCATTGTTGTTTTCTTCTCATTTTACTGAAGCTACATACTTCTTTTTTGATGTCGCATTTTAAAGAAAACACATAGGTGAACTATTGCTGTTTCAATTCGCAAGCGAGCTTACTACACGCTGTAGCATCTTGTCATTTGGAGATAAGGCTGCTGTTGTTGTTGTTGCTAATGATGATGATGGAAAGAAGAAGAAGGAGGAGAATAGGGACCTCTCCTTGAAATCCATATGTAATTAGCCACTTGATATGGATGAGTTTAGGGTAGGACCGTAAGTATCGTCATCATCATTATCAAACAGAACAGGAGAGCAGAACAGAGCCTTTAAGCAAGCAAATGCCACGCTAGTCTAATGTAATATAACACCATCCTATTATCATAAGAGTACAAGAGAGCAAAGCGCGACATGCATGCATACTTATTTGATAAAAAAAACTAGAGATAACTTTGAAACTGCAAGGGAATACTCACAATCAGTAATCATGATGATTTGAGAGGATGATGATGATGGGGATATATGATAATGAATATAATACACTGCACATTATGTACTTCAAGAAAGTAGCTCCAAAATAAGATTAGCTTATGAACTGTTAACTAGCCAAGTTGAGTGTATTAAACCTTCATGACTGATAAATTTGGTATAAAATTTCAATAAAAACCATCTAATCAAAAGTGCCTGCAACGAAAATGCAAAAAAAACGAGCAGGAATAATAATATGTGGACGTTGGTGCGATTCCACCCCCATAAACACGAGCACTCTCTCACTCACTTTTCAACCACATACATAACATCCCCTCTTCCACCCCCACTATATTTATATGAGATGTATAGCGTGGGGAAGCAAGCCGAAAATTTACAAAAAAAACATGTTTCTTCATCAACGCAACAATCAATAAAAGGAGTTTGACTTGATATGGCAAGTTTTAAGGCTTTAATAATTAACTTTAAGTGAGAGACTGTCAGAATGGTGAGGCGAGGGGATGCAATGGGCTTTATTTAAAGTCTGCCTTGTGCTATGTTATATATATGCTTCTTTTTAAAACTCAACAATTTTGCACACTTGTGTTGGCTTCAGTTATGGAATATGGTAACATGTTTATGGTCGCTCCAAGAATATATCGATGATTAGTAAGTTGAGCTTGAGATGAGGGTCTGTTGCCATAAACTCTAAAAAAGGAAGTGGATTTCATTAATTCATCTTGTAAATGAAGTGGTGGTGATGGTTTTTAAGATACAACGAACCAAACCATATTTCCGCCAAGGATTGATGGAAAGGGAAAATTATTAGCTTGGAAGCTTGTTTGATGAGCATATGAGCACGCGCATATTATACGAAGAAAAAACTAAAATATGAGTCATCTCTGCTACATTTCCTTTAAGTTGGAATTATTGCACCTGCACTTGTTTAATCATTTAAAGTAAAGTGCATATATACACTTTTGCTGCGGGACTATATTTTGCTTCTGATAAAAACACATTTGCTCATGAATAATGCAGTTTCCCTTTTTCTGCCAACGATTAATTTGACAAGGAATTTGTCTGTAGTTGGTTATTCTATACATTTTTTAAAAATTTCGATTTTTTATTTGCCAACAGGATTTCCTTTGGGTGAGCTACTTAGCCGTATTAATGCTCTTCAGTTTGGTAGACCAGGAAGGGAGTGCGTTCTTCATTTTGGGGGTCAAAGGACACACGGGAAGGAAGTATGGGGGCAATCAACAACAATATGTTCTTCGTCCAACACCAGCAAAAGACTTCTTTCCTATTAAGAAACTTCAGGAGCCTGTTGGAATCAAATACGATCCCCGACCTGAGGAAATGGATATCAGACAACTGAGAATGAAATTGGGCAAACATTTTGATCCAGACTATATGAGTATTAGACGGCCGATTGAGCTTACTACACATCCAAACGGGACAATGAGGTTTCCTTTTAAAAGAAACAAAAAAGGACGACTAGTCCCAACTAATGAGGTGCGCATCCTATCATTTTAAGAACAACTTACAAATTATACACGTATCATTTATAAATAAGCTAATGACGAGTTATCTTTAAATTTCAGCAACATGATGAACAAGGAAATAGCGTACCAAAATTTATCAGAAAGCTGCAATACGGTGCATTAGCTCTTCCAGACGGCACAAAGTTGCGAACAAGACTAACCCCAAAGCTGAGGAGAAAGTTGGTTCAGTTCTTGTGGGCTTACACTTCCTGTCCAGTAATTGAAAAGTGGAGGGACTTGGGCTTACGCTTTTGGCCAAGATGGCTGAAAGAAGGGCAGTGTCATTCAGAAAGGTCGTGTTCCATTCCTCCGGGCATGAGTTGTAAACCCAGTGAAGCAGAATATAAGGTACATTATACAAGATTTAACTTCTGAACAATTCAACAAAACAGACAATTAAAACAAATTACTCATACTAACTTTTCTCAACTTACCCCCCACGCAGGTCATTCTCAGATGGCATTGTCAGGACTATGACAAGGCGAAAAAGTGCAGATGGATTCAAGTTCGCCATCCCGTCATCACAGCATGTGCTTGCGAGTGTAGTAAAGGAAACAACAGTAGTTCGGACGATGAGTATGATGAAGATGCGGACGAATAAAAGAACAAAACCCGTATATTCAGCTAGCATGATTCCCATCGACTTACTTTTTTTGGTGCTATCGGAAATTCACTTGGCACAACTCACCGCACTTTATCATAGACAGTATCATTATATCAGCCGTCCAGAACAATAATTTATCTGGTTTAGAAAGCACAATCTATTCCAAAACATGGATTGTTGTCACAAAGTTATAAATTGGTTTGGAAGGAACAAGAGCAACATGACATTGACATTGTTAGCGTTGCAACAAAAGGAATATTGAAACAGCCGTGTTCAGGGGTGGACTCAAGACTTATTGCATAATTTTATGTAACTAATCGTAAGATTATTTAAGGAAGCAATGAAATGTACAAGCTATATTGAATTGGAAGAGAATCGAAGCAGGAGAAAGCGTAATTTTTACAAAAGCCGAGCTTGAGTTCCTTTCTGCTTTAGCCAATTAATTAGAAGGAAAATGAAATGCACAAAAGAAGTTGGTATTAATAAAAAAGATATTACTCTCTACTCCACATTCCGGTTTTCACAAAAATATATACCGTATTATTATTTAAGTCTTTTTTTAGCTCTTATAGGATTTTCATAATATTGTTAACAACTGTCTTTTGTAAAAAAAAATATATAGTAAAAACTGAAAAATGTAAATGTGTTTTCTGCACTGGAAAGTAGAAAACTTGACTGGACCCAGTTGACATGAAGTTAATTTTTGTCAGTTTTTATCACAACTTCGTGTCAACATTTTCTCATTCCGTTACGTTGCATACAAAGCAAAAGAGGCTACAGAATAGAAACTAAGGTTGATTTGTATATACAGTCTTTGTACAGCACTTTTATGAAACTTTTTATATATATAATGTATATAAATATATGTTATGTACCCTAATAGTTTGTAATATCTATATATTTTGTCAACGTAGATGAGTTGGAGTATATATGTAAATATAGTGTAAATTTGTTATGTAGTTACTTTTATGCATATCATGATCATGATACATGATATGATGATAAGCCAATAATGAGGCAGGATTATAGTTGAATTTTAGCTTTATTTACAAAATGGAACAATGCCTTAGATTTTAGGAAGGTATAAAGTCATGCAAGTATGTGTATGTGAATAGAATTAAGTTTTATAATTATTGCCTGAAAGATGATCTTGTACGAATAAATGACCTTATTATTAAAAGTTTAAGAGTTTTTATTCAACAACAAGTTCATTCATAGCAATAGTTCACCTTTGATTACAATTTTTGCTTCACCTCCAATTAAGACTCTATCGTTTGCTACCGATGTACAATATAAATTTCCTCCCCTTTTAGAATGTTGTCTTGCTAAAAGAGTTTCTCCTGTTACCACTTGACCACTAAAGTACTCCTTGCACCAATAAGGCGTCAAAACAGTGTGAGCGCTCCCACAGACTGGGTCCTCGTCTTTTTTTAAAATAAAATTTCAAATTAAATAAAAATTAAAAATTCAAGTTATTATCATATATATTTTGGTAAATGCGATATTTTTAAAGGTTTAAACGGCATACCTACGCCATACCACGGAGCAAAGAAACGGGAGTAAAAATGAGGTGTTTCGGTCTCCACACTTCCATTTTTACCCTTGACTGTGACAAGGACGCCAAACATGTCCTCACAATTTTCAATCTTCTTCATTTTCCGAAAATCAGGACTTATTTTTCTCAAATCATTCTCATTCAAATGGTCCCCCAGTCTCAGAAGCATCATTTTACCAGCTGGATTATATTGAATGTCTGTAATGCAGTCGGTTGTTAGCTCAGGAAATACGGTGGCTTCAATCAGTTGTTGTACCCACATCTCACCCTCCGCATACAATGGCAAGCAAAGATTTATGGGAAAATTTAAAGTGATTCTTTCACTAGAGCAGTTATACACTGCTCCTAGAACTCCTCGAAAGCGAGATTCAAATTCGAATGCAATTTCATCCTTTTCCTTCAACTCTGGATTTTCTTTGAACAAATAATGTTCGATGAGTACTTTGGCTGTGGCCACGGTCGCATGACCACATAAAGGTACCTCAAACATTGGAGTAAACCATCGTAATGTACGACGGATGGCTGTGGGCTCCTTGTCGAGATCAATTTCATCGTTTCCAGATTCGGATTTTTCCTCCCGTTGCCAATTATTTGAGACGAACGCAGTGTCACTTAAATTGGTCTCGTTGGCTATTTTCTGTTTTATGTCATCTGGAATGTCTTCCTGTAAAAGGGATCAAGACAAGATGAAAAGTATGTATTTTATTGTACAAATCATGCCAAATAATTGACTAAGCCCATACTCACGTCAAATTCTAAAATGATGACAGCAGCTGCATTGCCAGTAAAGGCCGAATTTCCATTTGTTGTAAATGCATCCACGAAATAAATGGGAACGGGAGATGATGCCATAATTATTCTGAGTTTTTAAACTTTTGATTTTATATTGGAAGAGTAAAAGTTATGAACACTTTTAGCCGTGATAGCTTGACAGAAGAGCCGGGTGCGAAGCAAATGGGTAAAAGTGAAATATGTTTGTCAAAAGGAATGACCAATGGACATGTCTTAATTTATCAGTTGACCTTTTGAGAACGACAATCTTATAGGACGAGCAACTGTAAAGAAAACAGATTAATGTGCATGCCTAAGTACATAATTATGACATTAGGAACATCCAATCAAAATCAAAAGGGGCTCATCATGAAGCCAACCTTGTTTTGGACTGTGATACGATGATGAAATATGTATATAGGATGGAGATAAGAAAAGGATAAGCGAAAAGTTGTGACAGATTATATTAGTGCATAGATACAACAGAAAATAACTTGCATTGCTCCGTTGACGTGTTATGGGTTAACTTACGAAGATATATTGATGGAATTGATTATGAATATATACAGACCGGTATTGAATGCATTTTTATATATGTTACGATTGAGAAGGTTCAAGATACTTCTTGTGTGAACATTAATCCAAAAGCGCAATCAGCCAACTAATAATGTAAACTGTAGTGATAGGCTGAAAAGTTGGCTGGTTTCGTTGGTCTGACCTTTTTGTGACATTTAAGCAAACTTACATTAGAAATGGAGCCATAAACTTATTTAACACGTAGCATTTAAACCATTATGTAAAACTTCGGATGACTCATAGTAAATTGTACTCTGTGAATTTCTGAGTTTAAAAATGGTTAGTATTGCTTATTTATTTTATTTTGTGTATTTGCCGAAACATCACAATCTGATAGCTAATTAAATCGTACGCTGAGAAACCGTACTTGTCATTCAAATCTCATTTTTATAATACTTACACGTAAGTTTTAAAGAGTGCTTATCTATCCAAAATTTGGTGCATTTGAGGTTTTTTCATTTTGAAGAGCGACTGTTGAGGAACCAGTAGTACTTGTCTGTAAAAGCACAATTTCCATTGTGAATATTACACTGATGACGACAAGCATAAAAGCTCTTGTGATGACAAAGCACCCAAGTCCACTCAAACCAAGAGGACCCGTCCCAAGCATTCTCTCCAAACGTTCCACCTATTTCCAACAAAAGAAAGATTTATAGCCAATCATTTATTGGAATGACACTGATAAAATGATTTCATCTGCATACATACCTCCTTGCAATACTCTAAACTAGAGCATTTCTGAATTGAAGCGGATATTTGATGAGCGTATTCATTAATTTTTGAAGCCGTTAAGGACATCATTGTAAGTCGGAAAATGAGATGTAAGAAGGACCAAGCAGAGTCCAAAGAATCTAAGAAGGTTCTATCTGGAGCAGGAGTTAATCCTTGATGTAGCTGAAAATGATTTACTCAGAGTTAATTAGAGACTATTATTCGAAGGAGTTTAAACTGCATATGATACACAGCCTGTACCTGAAGGCATATGAAAAATATATTGATTGAATACGACATGAATATTAAGGGCGAAAGAAATGCTTCGAAATCATCAAGCAGTTTGCATAAAGCTAAATGATCCCTACGAACTTCCGCCCAAGTGATCCCTGTGAAATATGTAAATCATTTGTCTAAGCGGAACAATTATTATTATAGATAATTCAGTTTTTGTCTGTTGATAATACACCATGTAATTTTTGAAACTGATGCTTTTCCTCCACTGGCATAAGCCTTTTCTCAGTCTCCTCCACCAAAGTTTTAAATTTGAAATAGAGAGCTCTTGAAAATACAATTATGATCACATCAGCATAGTTCCATGCCAGAACAGAGACCGAATTACAGATCAGTAGAGCAGCAGCTACAACAGGGTGAAAGGGGATGTAAAATGCCCAAAATGGGTGTGACCTATGATAATACGTTTCCAATGGTGTGAATCCAACTTCCTTTTCCAGTTGAGCTGTAAAATTTCACACATAAACTCAACAATTAATAACATCACATCTACTTCATATAGTAATAAATTAGAACAGCATTAATTTTACATGGAGTTCTTTGTATGACAGGAAATTGTGTTAAACTTGACCCAGCAAAGTCCAAGAAGGCTGACACATAAATAACAGTAGCAAGAAGTTTCACGCTCCTTGCAAGAGTTTTATCATCATCCCTCAAATTTAATTCACTTGAAACTTTCCTCCAGGTTGAAAATAGATTTAACATGGTTTTGGTTTTCAGTAAGAAAAATAAATAGCTGAAAAATTGTCATGAGATGAATGATTTCTTATAGCTATACCATTTATATATTCATTCATCTTTCATTCAATCTTACATTAACAGAACTGTCAGGTTAAAAAGTGGACCCTTAGCAGCAAACGCCAACTCTGTTGCGTTTCCCCCACCTTTCCCTGCAAACCTTCGAAACAGGTTTAAGAAACTGAACATCATGTTGATAGATAAGAAAGATGTTATCGAAACGGATATTACAGCCGGTAAGCTTCTCCATCTGAAAATATCGTATGATTATTGTGCAGTGACATTTATATGTGAAATGCACTTTCAAAATCAACTGTACTAATATTTTATTTACCTAAATCCCAATTTTTCAACGTCGGCATCACTCCATAGATTACTCACTGGAATAATTCCAAGAATCTTCCCGAATCTTAGGAGTGGTCGAATACAACAATAGAAATCCCCACTGTTGGCCGTATCACTTGGAATTTCATCCATCAACTTTAAGGTGCCAGACTTCATGTTTGATTTCAGTTCAGTAGTACTCAAGGCCTCGTGAATGTAAAACAATCTTGGAGCTGGTCCATGAAACCCGCTACTTGATTCTTAAAGAAAAGTTTCAAAAGATTTTCAAAGTCCTTTAATATTGTATTTGAAAAACGTAATGTGAATACGCGAGTAGTTTTCCAGCTCACTTACTTTTCATCATCGTTAAGGATTTCTGGAAAGCCGGCATGAATTTTCTTTCTCACAAACGTTAGTCTAGAATCTAGATACTGATCGCTCGAATACAGCAATGTCAACTTTTAAATAAGTTCATACGTTGCATGAAAGCAATGTCCTCCATTCACCCTTTATCATTTGCAAATTCTCATTTTTCACGACTGAAGCTGTCATAGACGGAATAAATATTGCAATGATCAATAATGGAAAAATTTGAAGACAAGAAGGTGAACACAAGAGTTACAATGTCAAGATATTCCAAGCTGTCACCGTTGTTTAATAGCTTTTCACCATTTGCCCACCTTTTCTATTCTCAAGTGGAGGTTTTAGTGTCGTATTGATTTATTGCTGGTATTCACTCGTCGTCAGTTTCTTTTACTTTATATAATAATATGCATATTATACTACGGTTAATACGAAAATATAATATTTGCTGCATTACAATTTTATTTACTCCGACCGAAACGAGTTAAAAGCGACAATGAAAGCCAATACACGATGAAGAAAATTTTTTATGAATTCATGATAAAAGAACTTAGAAAGTACAGAACATAGAACAGTGGAAAGTGTCAATAAAACATCCGACCGAGAGAATGTCATTCAATATTTTTTAGATTTGGTCATAAAAACATTCTTATTTCACGATGCTTGTATTCTCATTCCCAAACATGTTAATCTGTACTATTAACAGAACATAATGTTGAAAGGCACTACCAACTACACACATCAAGTTCATTGATTTATCCCAGAGTTAAGTGACCATTTTGTAGGAGCACAACTTCTAGCGTGAATATTGCACTGATAATCTAAAAATACATTTAAATATTATTAGTTTTACAAGATATTAAGTTAAACTCTAACTTTGTCACGCGATGTAAAGCTGGAGATTATGAATGCATGCACGTTTACCATAAAAACAAATGACTTTGTGATTACAAAGCATCCACTGCCTGTTACTCCGATGATTTGGCTTCCCAAAAACCGTTCCAGCCTTCGAACCTTATTCGTACAATATTTTAATAGTGTATATATTACGTTCGCATGTAGTAAATTAAAATTTGTATAGCTAGCTATATACCTCGTCATCATATTCATCTGGGTGGCAATGTTGTAATATTTTTGACGTTCGGTGGGCTTCTTCATTGATTTTAGCTGCCATTAAGTTGACACCCAGTGTCCTCACTATAAGATGTATTAGAGACCACGTAACATAAATTTTGTCAATTGCATTTTCCTGTGTTGATTTAGGAGCCAGTCCTTCATAAAGCTGTAATGCCAATAAAATAACAATTATTGCGTCATTGCTTCGAGCTATTGAAACGGAATTTAACGGAATAGACAAACAAATGCACCTGTCTGCAAACAAAAAATATATCTGTGATGTAAGATAGCCAGATTAAAGGTGAAAATAATCCATTGGCTTCTTCCAGCAGCCCAGTTAGACGAAGAAAGTTTTTACGAATCGACTTCCATGATACAGCTCCTAGAAAATACAAAACGATTCAAGAAGTCTATCCAATTTAAATGGTATTTTAGTGAATTGGTTTACCTTTCTTTATCAAAAAAATGCAGCCGTGAGGTTCAAACTGACTTTCGAGGAAAGTGTTCAAACACCGGTATCGCCCATACAGAGCTCGTGATATCAGAATCAATATTATATCACCAAAGTTCCATGCATAAGTCGCCAGTTTGTTGGTTACTAAAAGAACTAAGGATACAGGGACACTATACTTGAAGAAAGGGAATATGTACTGATTTGAGTCGTAATAGTCATGAAGAAAGTCTGCAAAGCCGAGAGAACCTGCAACAAAAGAAAGGAAATACAGCCCTTTCCCTGCAAACCATTTATACATACATACGTAGATAACCTACCAATTTTTCCACGTTGTTCCAATTTCATTGCATGAAAGTGATATAACATGTTTTCCCCCAGGCAGTCAAGGAGCACAAATGTCGTGATTAGATTGACGTCTCTGCGAACCCTCCTTTCTGGCACCATACAACTTGATACAGCTATCGAAGTTTCGGTCCACATTTTAAAGTACTTACACAATCTCTTAGATTGCAACAGGAAAAACATGTAGACTAGTGTACCAGCGGAATAAAACCAAACTCCGGAGAAAGTTAGGATCAACGCTCTTTAAAACAGAAAACACATACATTAAATAGATTCGAATTACTTTCAACTGAAATTTAAAAAGGAATTTATAGATAATTTAGGAATACCCGGCATGATTTTTGCCACTTGCGACTTTCAAGACAAAGTTATGACTAATGAAAACCGTATTCAAAAGTAATGCTCCAACAACGCTCGTGGTAATCAAGGTGCGATAATGCAGCCACCTGAATATATTATTTAAATATAATGTAATTATTACACTAGATGCATATCCAAACATATATTGATTAAGAGTAGTTGAATGAAGGCATTCAAAAAAGAATTATATTGTAGTTTGAGTTACACAAATTTCTGACTTCCATTCTCCCCAAGTCCTTGAATAGGTATTAGGCCAAAATATGCACCAAGTAGCAAAGGAACTCTTAAAGTTACCGACAAATCCTCTCCAACGTTGCGCCTATAGTTTGTAAGTGCTTCAGAGTAATATTTAGCAACATCTTTGGAGAACAAATGTTTGGAGGGTTTCTGTTGCAGTGTTTGCCCACTCTCTTTATGTTTGCTTTCTTCTGGGATGCGATTGACTAACCGCGATTTCTTAACACATATAGCACAACAACGGCAAAACCAAGGTATTGGGTCCCCTGTGGAAGGCCCTGAATATTTGTGATTGCTTATGAAATTTTCCATATTTGACGCAACTTTTTTTCCAAATAAATATGCGTTATACTAGGCTAGAAACTTAAATCTGTTTTTTCTATGCACACTATTTTAACTCAGTTTGTAATGTGGACATAAGACAACGCATTAAGTTATTACGCAAGGAATGTGCTTGTGCAAATTCTGCATTACAATTGCCAACTCTAACTATGAATTAAAACCGAACTATATATTGTGTCACGTACAAAAGCAGTAATCTCATGATTGTGTTTGAAAACATAACACTTCAAATGACAGTTTATAAGAATGAAAGAAAGGTGTGTCATGCACTTCAAACCTGAAATAGGCGTGGATCTAGTGGACAGTTTTCAATTTATATCCGGTTAATGCTATAAGCTCACACATTCTAGAAACGGTAATGCTCTATGTTCTAAAGATGTGATGTGACGCACTACGATTTACATGTTTTATGAAAGGATAATAAAACCTTTAAATCTCGAAGGAAGTAAAGATAATCGATATATGTTGTAGTAGGTACTTGATATTTAAATGACGGAATGAATGACAATTGCAGGAAAATTGTCAGAACACTCATTTCAAAGTGTTAACATTAAAATAAACCATTGTGGCAAGGCTATCTTCCTAAGTAATATTTAATATAACAAAGTTACTTTGAACATTAATTCAGCTTTGAATTTTTGAGAGATATAATTTTATTGTAAACCTTTTTTTTGTTTAAAAGTAGAAAATCCATTTCCATCTTGATCTGATCGCTACATCCAACATTAACTCCCTTCCATAAAATGCAAATGAAAAGAACTTTGACAAAAAATATCATATAATAAATCTGAAGATGAGTTTGAAACAGGAAAGAAAACAGCGACTAGATAGCTTATCTTTCTCCCATGAAAACTACTTCAGCCTTGTACTAAAAGCAAAATCGTACAAAATTTAATAGATTTAATTACATGTAGTGTCATCTAGGTATTCATTAATCATAAAAATGTGAGAAGCTACTTATACATCCATAAAGCTACCTCTAATCATTAAGATTCTAGTCGGACCACTTGTGAATGCTTACATACGTTCATAATATACAAAAATTGCAACTTCACATTGCAGTAATGTTTTTTGTTGTCTGCATGATTTCTTGCTGTTTCATTGTATCAAATCTCAGCATTGTTTGGCTACTGCTACTAGTATCTACGGGCATATGAAAGCTTACAAGGTTTCATGCAAAAAACTGCAAGCAATATGAGAAATCATTATTGAGCAATCAGAAGGAAAAATCTTCCATATAATTCTTTTATGTGGCAAGCTGGAAGAAAAATAGAAATGAGTACCATCAGTTTGTGGACATGATCATGGGAAGACTGATGTCAGGAAAATCCTTTTAAGATTTGACCTTCTTCGCAGTTTCTATTCTGACTGTTTTATGGTAACTGCACAAAGTGGGAAATATTTTGGAATTGTATTCGACTCTATTAATATCATGGAGAGCAACGCTTTATCGAACTCATTAAAACTTTCGGAAAAGTACATAGAAGTGACAGTTTTTGCAGTGGTCACCTTACTATTTGTAACATATCTTAAAATCAGTTATTTTGGCAATGCACATGAAAAACACCAAGGAAAGCGTCGGTTGCGGCACTTGCCAGGTACATATATAGATTTCTCAAATTATTCTTTCCGGTCCTTATCATAGTAATCTGATTGATAAACCGAACAAGTGCGATCTACTTTGTAAAATGCACAAAATTAATGCATGAAATAACTTTAAGGCCCTTTCAGTTTCCCCATTGTTGGATGCCTTCCCAGCATTTTGTATCACTTTGGATGGAATGTCTTCTCAAAATCATCGTTTGAGCTTCTAGCAGACCTCAAGAGGATATGGGGCAGTCCAATATCGCTTAATTTTGGAAGTATAAGAGCAGGTGAGAAAAATATATTATACTCCCGACGTCCAGACCTTGTTTATCGCATGAATTAGAGAAAAATGTGATGGTTGTCTGATATCCATTTAGTGCTGATTGATGACATGAAAATGGCAAGAAAGTTAATGTTATCAGAAGACTGGGCTAACCGACTAGACGACAATCCAATATGGTACATGCGGTCTTTTGGGGGACACTATGGTTAGCTAAGACTTTTGATATTATATTATGTATTATACATTGTATGTACATTTAATTCGTTTATGCAGGGCTACTCATTTCTAACGGGGAGAGTTGGAAGGAAATGAGGAAGTTTATTCACAAAAATTTGACAAGACACGGCTTCGGTCGAACCAGAGCATTGGAAATGATTCATGAAATCGAGATCCTTAACTTTTTTGATCATCTCGACAAATTACGAGGAAAATCTGATGACAAATCAATCAATGTGAATGGTATTTTCAACGTTTCTGCCTTCAACATTTTATGGCGAATGGTTGCAGGCTCCAAGTTTTCTTACCATAATGAAGAAGTCATTCGAATGATGAAACTTTTGGACGAATTTGCTCGCGGTATTCACCCCAGAGAGATGGGTTTCTTGGCATTTCCTTGGCTAAGACATTTTCCTGCCCTCTCTGGATATCAAAAATTTATTGACAATCACAAGAAAATGCAGAACTTCTTTTTGGTAATATGGAGCATCTCCATCTCCTATATGAGCATTTTGTTTATCACAAAAAATGAATCTGTTCATCAATTTTGGGTTACTTTACTGTTTACTTCAGAATATAATTGAGGAACGCAGAAGAGTTGGGGAGTATAAAGAAAAACAAGAAACATTTATTGATGTTTTTCTTCATGAGATTGACCACCACAAGACTGAAAAGATTACACCAAATTACTACACAGGTAAAAAGCTTTTTTTGAGTGCATGTTTTGCTCTTTAAAAGCTGAAACAGTAGCTTGAGGCTAAATGATTGGATAATGCGGTTATTTTTTTAACCATCCATGCGCATTAGCCTGACATGGTTTTGAGATCATTTCTCACAAATGATATGATTTTCATTTTTTGTGCAAAGATGAACAATTTGCAATGGTTTTGGTGGACCTGTTTATAACTGGTTTCGTGCCTACTGCATCGTGCCTGGAATTCTTGGTTATGTTTATGATCCTCCACCCAGAAATTCAAAAGAAGTGTCACGAAGAAATTGATATGGTTATCGGAAGGAGCAGATTCCCATCGATCAATGATAACGAAAAGTAACGGTTTCAAAGTTTATATCAACAATACTTTACAAAACAAGTCGGAAGTAAGGTATGGTATGGTAATCATTTATCACTTTATCAGAATGCCCTACACTCAGGCTGTGTGCCTAGAAATATTGCGACATGTAACATTCATCCCAATGACCACAAGAGCAGCCACGAAGGACACACAAATAGAAGAATACTTTATTCCCAAGGTTAGATTCGCAATAAGAAAACCTAGTAGTTTAAATATTTAAATGTGCTCAGCTCCTGAAATTTCACAAAAAAAGTATTTTAATAGTTGGAATGATCTCATATACCACATCAATTTACTAAACACGTTTGGTTTATTCGTTAGGGTACCATTGCAGCACTGAATTTGTACGGCATGCATCACGACAAGCAAACATGGGAAAATCCATTAGAGTTCAATCCAGACAGGTTTCTTGATAAAGATGGAAAATTATGCAATCAAGACATCATGCTCCCTTTCGGCACAGGAAAGAGGACATGCCCTGCTGAAGTTTTTGCACGAATCTCAACATTCACGTATTTCACCTATTTACTACAAAAGTACACCTTCGAGTGTCCTTCAAACAGTGCACCACCAGATCCAACACCTTCCGTTGGAATGGGAAATTATGCCAAGCCGTACCGATGCGTTGTAAGAGATCGGCAGTTGGTGTCATCTAACTTTATTGCAAATTATAAAGATTCTCGTGATGAAGACTGTGGCACACTGGTCTAAAATGACTACAATGCAATGTAATAAAAAGAATGGCTGAATAAAATGTATTAAGTGATTATGTACATAAAAAATAAATCAATGCAAACAGTTCATATCCTTAGCGCAAAGTATCGTATCGTATGCAGACGATAAAAGATAAATTTTATTGATTTGCGTCTTAAAATAATGCTACATAATGATTTTTATAAATTTTTCTTTCCAAGTTTATAAAATAATAACCTTCATCTCTAGTTCTCCAGTTCTGGATATGCAAAATCCAGGAAGTCATCACGAGGTTCAACTTTAGGCTCCATAAAAACGGGACTACCTGGCCCCTTAACTTCTGCACCAGTGAAAGGGTCGCTTTCATCAGGTTCTATCATCAGTTCTGGTTCAGTCTTTACTATAACATGTTTCGGGTCTTCTGATCGTCGTGTACTTGGCCTTGGTCCTATAAAGCCGTTGTTGTTCTCAAACACGTAGTCTTCATCATCTAGGTCGTCGTCACTGTAGCTAACTTTCCTTTTACGTCTGCGTTTGGTCTTGGGCTTTGCTTTTTTCTTATTAACAGCTTTGGGTTTCCCGATTGATTTTGAACTATTCTTATCTACCTTCCGTGACGTTTTCTTTTTAGGAGGAATTTCTTTGACGACCTCTGCTACTGGCTCGACTCCATGGATCAGAAACATGTGCCGTCTCATGCTCATGTTGTTAACTAATTCCTTGCCACAGTGAGGACAATTGGCACGACCAAAGCTAGCGTCTTCTTTGTGTCTTTCCATGTGCAGTTCCCATCGATCTTTCAGTTGAAAGTCTGCGCTACATTCAGTACATTTGAATGGACGGTCGACATGATATTTCTGGAAGTGTCTGCGTTTGCTTTTTTGGTTTGAAAATAGGTCTCCGCATTCCTCACACCTGAACACTTCGTCAGGCCTGTGATCATTCTCGAGATGGAGATTTAAAGAGTCCACATTTTCAAAAGAATTTGCACATATAATACATCCAACTTTCCCTGCAGTTTTCAATCCATTTTTTTCTTCCTCCAGATTTTGATTTTCTTTCTTAATCCCATTCACTTCCTTTTTTGTTCGGAGTTTGCAGATCTCCGTGTGTTTAGTACGTGCATTCAGACTTCTGAAGGAAGTAGAGCAGTCTTTGCATTTGTACAGTTTTGCCTTTGCCATCGCACTCCATTTCCATGCCCCTCTAATCGTTTTATTAGCTGATGCTCCTAAAATTAGTTCCCGAAACCCAGGATTTTCCTTACATACACTAATAAAAGCAGGATCAGTCATGATGATTCTGTTAATGCTGACCCTGTCTCGCCGTCTCGTATTCATATTATCTGAGGGACCTCTTCCGCTTGAAACAACTGGTGATTGTATTTTAACTTGATCGTCAGTGTCTTGATTATCAAATTCTTCTTTCGTATTGCATTTAGGAATATAATCATCATCCCTGCCTATTTCATCAGAGACTGATTTTGAGGAATACGAAGGGTCCAGGACTTCTTCTTTGACGGCAACCGCTTCCGGCTCATTTCCTTCACAATTATCAATACTTTTATTACTAGAACAAGATTTCAAATCCAGTTCTGAATTCAAAGTTGGTTCAGAAAAGTTACTTTCATGCGAATCTTCATTGGAAAACTGCCCATCACCTTCCAGGTCTACAACACGTTTCAATCTTAAATGCGAAAAACGCTGTCTCTTAGTACCGTCATCGTAAACACAAACATGGTTTCTCAGTTTATCAATTCTGGAGTAATAGACCTTGCACTTCGTACATTGCAGTGGTTTTTCAGTATGGAGTTTCATGTGCCGGTCCAAGTGACACTGGGCATCGCATTTAACATCACAACCAGGAAATTTGCAAGTGAATGGATTATTTTCCAAGTGAAGAACAAAGTGGATTTTTAAAGCAGCTACGGTTTTACATCGAGACTCGCACAAAGGGAAGGGACAACTATACGGATGCGTCTCCGGAGCACGGTTAATGCTTACTATTCCTGGTTTATTGTCTATGGAATGCCGTTTCTTGTGCGTTGCTAAATAATACACGTCCAGCATTCGCCCACAAATGTCACATTTTCCCTTTGGTCTTAACCCCTCCTTCATGTTAACAGATTGGCCCCACTTCCTCGTCTTTCCAAAGAATTCTTCACTGTGATCTTTCCTCATATGCATCAGAAAAAGTTTCATGCAATCGAATTCCATTGCACAAGAGTATGGACAATAAATTTGAAGTATCTTCCTTTGTCGGGGTGTTCAACTTTCATATGTGTTAGAAAACTGTAGCGTGATGTGTGGGGTATAAGGCAGTATTTGCACTTTGACCAGAAAGCGGCATTGGTACCTGCCTTTCCTCGCTGCTTTTGTGGCCATTTCTTCCATAAATCAAAGGCATCTTCAATAGCTTCCGCATTCTCATGATGTTTGAGATGACTTTGAAAGACTAGTCGTTTTATCAGCATTCTAAAATAAAACAAATAAAATTTAAATTATTATAGTTAGTTAAATTGTATAAAAAATGAAGCATCAATGAGTTTATTGGGCATGTACCTTCCGCACAAAGGACATGTAAAAACTTCATTTCCCTTGGTGTCTTCATGAATATTGGCCATATGCCAATCGTACTGACGCTGGAGTTTGAATTTAGTCCCACATACATTACATTTAAATGTATAGTAAATGTCTGTAACTACTGCAGTTCGAGGTTCCCCGCTGGAGGTGGAGATGCTTTTAGATAATTTTGACCGCTTACGCCTAAGTTTTGGTTCCTCTTCAAGATCCTCCTCCACCTCTGAACTCATAATTTCTTGGTCCCATTCACTCTCATTATCACTTTCATACGTCGGGTTAATAACTTGTTGCAGTTTCATCATGGCTTTCAATCTAGATTTTCTAGGCACCGAGGGCGATAAAATTTCTTCCTGGTCTAACCCCTTTAGTCCTTTTAGAATTGGGTCTAAATTCCTTTTTCCAACAGGCCTCCCCTTCCGTTTACTTTTAGGGGCTACTGTGGTTTTAAGACAATCTTCGGATGACACAGCCAACCTCTCCAAAATTAATTTTGGCTGATCAAATGTAACAGTGCACATTGTATTGCTAGTTCCTTCTTGACATTCAGATGTCCTAGACCACAAGACAGTATACAACGTCAATTTATTAACTGCAGTTTTACAGCAAAATATTCAATTATTCAAATTCAACTTATCGAGTCGTACATTTTGTCATCTTTCTCATCTCGCCAACATCTTTCTTTATGGCCAATAGAACCTTCAGTTGTTGTGAGGAAAGTTGTGCACTTTCCGCATTGCAACACAGATATTTCTTCATCCATGACCTCTGCATCCGCCCGTTGAGCGTCTAAAACTGATTGAATTCTCTGGCACCAGTCCAGGGGTGGTGGTCCGTCTGTGAATACAATATAACAATCAGAATTTCAGTTGAATGAACATGGACAACAAAAAGTAATGAAATTATTAATAACATTGAAAATAGTCCCTTTGACTTACCCTAGTTTTTATCAGGGTTCCGTAACAGAATCAGTAACCATTTCCTATTATAATTCACAACTTCCAACCAAACTTAATGCAAGAATCAGCAGAAACCGGAGAATTATGTTAAACTCCATAGGATGTTTGTTTGTACACAAAACTCTGTCCTTCAGAAAATTATACCTTACCTACATCATCGATGTTGTATTTGTAGATATGGACATACGGCTCAATATACCCAACACATGAAAAGCGGCTTCTGGTTTCAACTTTTGTTGTAAACATTCTCCTGATCTTGATCGATCTGTAAAGAAAGTGAAAAATTTTAAAACAAATTTGACCTCCGCAATTTTTCAGTTTTCAAAAACGCATTTTGACCAAAAAGCACCTCTGCATTCAGTAATTTTATCGATTCCGACCGAAGCACTAAATTGAAGAAAAGCCATTTAAATTTTCATTAAATGTGAGTAAATATTTTTGTGCTGACCTGATGTAAAGTTTATTCATTATATATTTTTAACTAAGCAGTGCCGTTAGTTAATTCGTTTAATTTAAATAGTAAATACATTCACCTCAAATTTATTTGCAAATAGATTCTCATTTGAAATTTGTTGGGCGTTGAAGTCAGTGAGAAGTTGAAGTTTGGAAGAGACCAGGTAATCAATTAAAATAATAGGTTTCTAATTGGGAGTTACCGTAAATGTCATTTTTAATGTTAATATGGCGTTTTGATTATGCTTTGCAGACTTTCTTTTTACCCCCAAAGTTCCAGCCCAGCGGCTGGATATCTTGCCTTAAAATTTCTTCTTGGGAAACAGTCGAGCAGCCTAACCATATCAAAATGGTGGAACCCCCGATGAATACCAGTCGTCGGAAAATGATACAGCATGTGGTGTCCCTCTTCGCCCAGGAAGGTGGATTCCACACCATTGAGAAACCTGTACTGGAGCTCTTAACGGAAATGTTCCAAGCATCATTGTTCGAGTTTGGAAGATCCACCCGAATGTTTACTGAGTTGGCAGGTCGGGTGGAGCCAACCGTTGGTGATGTGACAATGGCTTTAATCGATATGGGGTTCAAAGTGGACCCAGTTGGGCTACGGAATTACTCAAAGAGACACACGCGACCAATGATACCAGCACCACAAACTCTGCCTTTGCCAAAAGTTCCTACAATCTTATCGGCTGGGAAGAAGAGAGCGTTGCCACCCTATATTCCAGATTATTTCCCTCCAATGCCGGATCCTCATGCTTATATTAGGACACCAACACACAAACAGCCTATTACCGACTACGCCGCTTGTCGAGAGAAGACATCGCAACAGAAGAGGGATTTGGAGAAGTCATTATCCAAGTTTTTTGCAAGAACCTCATTGTGCTATAATCTTTTCCCTGAAAACAAATCTCTGTTCCCATTGATCTCACCCAAGCCTGCGTCATATTTGGATCCATTGATTCCTCAAGATCAGATTTTTGAAGAGGAGCAGATCTCGGCACCTTTAAATTTTGTGAAGAAGGAAAGAGCAATGGAGCATTTGCCCAAACTTAATGATGATGACGAGGATGGAGACGATGTTTTGGCTTCAACACAAATCACTACTTCAAGTTGGGAGTTGATTGATAACCCATTTTTGAAGCCAATTGTACCTAGAATGACTCCAAAGGGCCAGAAGACTAAGTAAAGGTTTTGCGTTGATTGTAAAACAGTACAGCTATAAGTATAATGTTGAATAAAATGTAAAAAGTGTGATTTTATTTAAGAGATGAAAAGAAGGCGTAAATTTTAAAACTATTATTTGTAATTTGTAACTATTTAAACGAGTAAATAGTTGAAGTACATCGACTTATTACTGAATACCGTTATATGTATTTTAGATGGAAAATGAATGATCGGGTTTTGAATTGAAAGGAGTCTTTTAGTATTTTGGAGAAATGTATGTAAGCAGGTAAATGAATAAAACATTAGTATTCAGTATATTAACACTGCTTTAACTGCGTTTACTTTTACTTTTGATTGTATATAGCACATAATGCCACATTTATAATTTTACCATTTCTGCTAATGAGTATATTTGTATCAAATAGTCAATCATCCACGAGGATTCTTATTTGCCTATTGAACATGTATTCATTAATTTTCTAAAACCGAAGTGAGACAAATCATAGATCCAATCCGACAAAATATCTTTTCAATTGACTTCGGATGCGATGCTTGCATTTCAAAAAACTAAGTATTCATATTACTGTTATCATCTATTCACAGTCTGGGTAATCCTTATTGTGTGCTTTTACAATAGATAGATACATAGGGAGTAGGAGGATAGTTTTTAAAAACTATGCATATCATTCAAACAGTTGTATCTGTATGCGACTTTTCTATCCTGTGTATGTCCGATACTTCATTTTTCATTTAATTAAAATCCTTAGATCTGACTAAATCCCAGTAACCGAATCACTGAAGCATGAAGCACGATATGTTTTGTATTAGATGATGGATTGTTCAGCAATAGCATGGAATATGGAATGCAAGATCATTGTCATTAATTAATTTGTATATCATGATTATTCAATCTATTCATATTCATTAGAAGTTTATGTAGGGGTAAGTAAATTGCTGAAAGCAATAACATGTACAACGAGAGTGGCTGTTCTGATTAAGCATTTTCATTTTGAGCATTTTATCTACAGGTTGTTCAAGAGTTGGCTTGGAACTTGCATACATCTTCAATGAATATAATATATGATGACATCGGGCATGCGTTTGACTGAATGAAGCAGTAGAAGGTGTGATATCAAGAGGGTATTTGTCTCTAATTACTAATACTCTCGTGTTTTGAGTTTGCTTAAACTCAGTCTCACTTTGGAATTCGACGAGGCAATAAGTTCCAGCTCGGGTAACTTTGAAATAAAGTCAATAGGTTCTCAGACAAAAAAATTCAGAAACATGGCCAAGGCAATAAAGCTCTATTACTTTGACGCTCGTGGAGTTGGAGAGCCTATGAGGCTAATATTATCGTATGGTGGAGTTGAATTCGAAGACATTAGAGCTCCTATGTCTCTCCCACCTACAATTCCACCGGAAATAAAACAAAGTATTAAAACATCTCTTTTGTAATAATTAATTAGAAATCCCATGTATTGGCCATTTTCAAATGCAATTAATTTGACGCAGGTCTATAGCTAAGTAATCTGTTTTTTCATATAATCGATTAAGAATGTACTTGGGGAACTGTTCCGGTGATTGAATTTGAAGGAAAGAAACTGGCACAATCCTTGGCCATGACGCGTTATTTCGCTAAACGGTTTAAATTGTTTCCTCAAGATGACTATGAAGCAGCATTGTGTGACGAATTCGTGGATGCAAGCAGGGATTTGTATAATGGTAAACTTATTTATAAAGCAGGAGTACCATAAAATGCATTCATGAATTACATGAATTTCTTTTGAATTACCATTTCATGTTCACTTTCAGCGTATGTTCCGGCCATCAAGGTGGAAGATCCTAAAGAACGGGAGCAAGCTATTGAAGAAGCGTATGAAACTACAAAGAAACGATTTATGGATGTCTTTGAAGCAGCCCTGAAACAATCTCCTACCGGAAAGCATCTTGTTGGAAACTCCCTGACCTGGGCAGATATTTACGTGGCTGTGGTTTTCAACAATTTGGGACTTGTTACAAAAACCGACTTGATCAGAGCACATCCTCTGCTTAAAGGTTTGTCTGATCAAGTTTTCAACGAACCAAAAATCAAGAAGTGGGTACAGAATCGACCTGACTCAATGTTTTAAACTATTCTGATCATCGGATCGACATGCAGAATAATGGCTTCAACCTCACTTCCAGTTTCAGCAAACTCGTGGAAATACAAAGCGCAGGCCGAGAGTATTATCTTTAAAACTTGTTACGTGTTCTTATTCAAACTTTGTGTTAATTTTATTTAGTTCTTTAAATTTGTAATGTATCTACAAAACTCGTATACTTGCTGAGCAAGTCTTGCTCCTTCAGTAGTTTAGAATCTAAACTTTATAGATTCAGAAGTTCATGTAATAAATTTGTCAGTCTTATAGTAAGTAAGCATGATTTCTCTAGGCATCCGTTTTTTTTGCTGTTTTAGTTTAGAGTTTTCACAATCATTATACCACAGCCAAGGACAGTCAATTTTTAATGACCTTCAGCTCAAAACTCATCATGGTAGACACTATGCCGTGCCGTACTAGCCGTACCTACTTACATACATTTGACATACAAATATTTGTAATACAATATCTAGAGCTGTTTGTGCATCATTATTGTCATGTCACTGCCATTAATAGTATTGAAAACGTACTTATGTAAAATTGGAATACCTACCTATGCCTATACCGACTCGACATTTTGATGTACATACTGATGTTCTCTGAAATTCGAAATTACATAAATCGGTAATTGACTATGGACACCAATGTCAGCCTTCAATTAGTCTACGCTTATTATTATTAATGTACATTACTTTAACCAAACAGTCACAAAGGGTGGATGGGTGTTTGGAACACTTTGTATTTCAAGAACGGTTTTACCTTCATCAGAGTCTGATTTTTTAAACATTTCGGTGACAATGCTTAATGCAGTAGATTAAATCAAAGCAGAAATGTATAACGAGGTCACCTATAAATTCCATGAATGGCTGCTATACAAACATCAATTGAAATATTTTACAACTTTCAAATTTACAGAGGTCAATAAGACGACTGGTGATCTATGTATGTCAAAAAACTCATGTCATTGGGAAAGAATGCAATAGTCAGGTAAAGATGTAGCCAATTCCCTAAAAGCACATTACCATCACATTTGTCAGTTATACATTATTTCCTATATCCAATATTACCTGATAGAATACATTCTATGTAATATAGCGGCTAAGGCTACACACACAGTTTTGTTCCATGAAGAGAAAATGAAACATTTTGGCTAGAGATCATCATTTTACCATTTTTTGTTCATTTCATTCGCTGTTGCGACCTTGGACAAGCCAATTACATTTTCATGTATTATGTTTCCCTTTTGCCGTACTTTACATCATACTCATTCGTAATTCACCAACCCGTCGCCAGAAATAATGTATATCAAGCACGGCAAATCGTAATTACGTAATGCACATGGATGTTTAGAGTAAAAAAAACAGATTTGCAACCAGCAGTCATTATTTCCAGTCCTAAAAGTTTGCATGGATATATGTTACTAGTACACGCAGACCTTACAAACCAACGCAGGAGCTACATTGAACATTTCCATTTTAAATCAAATTAAAGCTTTCATAAATCGAAGAGTGACAATGTCTGTGAAAGTTTACTATTTTGATCTGAAGGGCTTATCTGAGCCAATTCGCATTATCCTGTCATACGGGGGTGAAAAGTTTGAAGATGTTCGCATTCCATACACAGGGTTTCCTTCTCCAATTCCTCCGGAAATAAAATCCAGTACATTATAATAATTTGTCTTCTTCACCTTTTAATATACTTGCATTACATGGGGTTTAACAACCGTATTCTAATATCAAATTACTTGTTCACAGAATGTACATGGGGTCAGGTGCCCTTGGTCGAATTTGATGGGAAAAAGCTAGCACAAAGTTTAGCTATCACGAGATACTTTGCAAAGAAGTTCGGTTTGGTTCCTGAAGACGATTTCCAAGATGCGTTATGTGATGAATTCGTTGATGCTTGTAGAGATTTCCTAAAATGTAAGTAATCATTTATCCCTTTCCACTCATACCAATTTCATATTGAATGCCACTAACAACAAAGTAGCAATGAGACACACGCAACAATTCACTTTTTTCGTTTTTAGTGTGGGGTCCAATACTGGTGGAAAAGGATGAAGCAAAGAGGAACGAGCTTACAAAGGAAGTCTTTGAAACTGCGAAGGCTCGATTTCTTTCGACTTTCAATTCCATAATTGAAGCTTCTGGAGGCAAGCATTTGGTTGGAAATTCGTTGACCTGGGCAGATATCTACTTGTTTCACGTTGTAACCAGTGTTCCCATTGTTAACGACAATCTGAGCGAGTTCCCCGCAATTAAGAGTCTCGTTGAAAACGTCGCGGAGACCCCAAAAATAAAAGAATGGCTAAAGAAACGCCCGGTGACGGCATTTTAAATTGCTTTTAAAGTACCGAACGGTTGAATAAAATATTCATTTCGCAGTTTAATTGCCTAAAATGCCTTTTAATGAAGTAATTTATAGTTACTTCACGGAATCAAACTTTTCAAGACTCAAGCAACATCATTTATTCTAACAAATACAACAAAGCAGTAACAAACACAAGTGAGACATAATTGCTTACTTGTTTGTATCCATTACACTTCAGAATACATACATTGCAATTGCATAATACATTTCATGAAATCAGTTTGACTTTGGATAGTAAAGCATAAGTTTCAATATATCAAAATCAAAATGCATGAGAGTGTTGGTTTGGTTCTCGTAAGCAAACGGTATTAAATTTGAATGATAATTTTTAACTCCTCATGTTTATGCTTACAATGCCATCAAGTCAAATGCACGGCGGACAAGCCATTTTTGACTTTATAACGTTGCCAAATGAATAAATGATGTACATATGGCGTGCACATGATGTTTGATATTTGATACAAGCTGTGTGTGGAGCCTGCGTTACCCAAGAACGCGGCTCTAGGGGCAATATATACAAAAAAACATTATTTAAAAACTATTTATTAGAACCTCGTTTAACTATTACCCTTCTTATCCAACTTATCTCACTCTAACTCAATTTTTTCTCCTTATTCAACCACTTTGCTGTTTGAAAATCACGGCTGAGAACCGTGGTGTAAAGTTATAATAATTTTGGGACAGTGAACGATTGTTCAACGACAATGCAGACAAACGTATTGTATTATATGA